>OY776281.1:16241329-16276329 GCA_963675445.1 Linnaemya vulpina
GAATGTGTGGGCTTTTCTTTGTTTGACGAAAGGATAGACAACATAACAAAAAGCAAGCTAGTAGCGAAGATGTCTGTAGGTATATCTGGAAATGAGGATGAAGAGATAGCAAAGAAGCTAATAATAAAGAAGGAAAACTTAAAAAGTTTTATTTTCAGAGACAACTCTGATATTTTACAAGATTTGTTTTCAAAAAATACCAAAAAAGTTTTCAAGAGATTTGGAATTTCAATAGAGTTTTTCAGCAACGATCCACGTTCTTGGAGTGTTACAGGAGAGTACCTAAGAGCGAAACAAATTATTCAAAACTTGGCTGTTGTTAATGATTGTGCTGAAAGAGGCATTCAGTTAATTCAAGAATACCATGACAAAATAACAAAAGATGAGGAACAGAAACAACATTTAATGAAAGTAACTATCATATATTATAACTTTTTAAATTTTTTTTTCTCTTGACATGGTTTAATATTTTACAGGTGGTACAAAAATATAGGCAGCTAATCTTTGTTTTTTCTAATATTTCTTTGCAATTATTGCATTTTCAATTTACAAAATTTGTCTAATATGGAGAAATATAAGAAGCTAAGGTTGGAAAAAAACGTATCATATTGAAATGTAAAAACTTTATGTTAATTGAAAATTTGTATCTTAACTTTTTCCTGCAATATTTTTAAGTTATTTTATCAAAAGTACACAGAATTTATATACATTGCCAAGAATGGCATACATATATTAAACATTTTTGAAATAAAATAGTTTGTGGATCACTTTGACGCAAGGGAAATTTGAGAGTTAGTTCCCAAAAAAACTATTTGAGTGTCCTCTTTATTAAAAGTCTACAGAATCCAGATGTTTTTGTAAAATAAAGTAGAAAATATATGAGTTTCTCAACTTTATTTCATACTAGCTGTGAAATATGCAAATACCTGACCTTTGACCTGGATGCGCGTCCAGAAAACGTTGTCCGATTTGGCTCAAATTTTCGGCACAAAACTCTTGGAACTATTGGCACAATATTCCGTTGAAAAAACTTTAAAATTCGAACAAAAATTTTTTTACATACAAACCATTGTCACCCTAATATATATATATATGTATATATATATATGTCATAACATAAAACATCATGTGGTCTATGTAGATCTCAACACACACATTTTATCTGTAATCTGCTAGCTCTTAAGAAACATGAAATAGTATGACTTAACTAAAGAAAAGGCACTTAAATAAAATCAGTCAAAGCGAATGGTCTTGTGTTATAATTGTAATCATCTTAATCCTTACAAAAATCAGAAGTGGGATTACCCAGCTAGGCGGTCGAATAGAAAGTGTAAAATTAATAATTTTATTGCTCCTGTGCATAATTGTGAAGCGTGTGTCGCGACACAAGGGACAATATCATCAGTGGAAATTAGAGAACACGATTGCTGGGTAGGACTCCAGTGTTATTTTATAGTGGAAATAGTTTGGTGTTTCACAATAGATGAAGGATGGATTACACTGTATGTACCACAGCAGAACTAAAGCAGAGGCTCCAGCGAAGAAGCGAGAGAACATCGGGAAACAAGGCCGAATTGGTGGCGAGGTTGCAGCAGTTCGAAGCGGATCATCCCGAGTTCAGCGAGGTAGATTCTGTGGAAACTCTGATCGGGTTCGAAGAAACATCACCAATGGAAAATGATCGAGAACTAAATGATTTGAAAAAAGGTATGTCATGTTTATTGGAAGCTGTGCAAGCTCTAGCAAAGAAAATAGATATTATGGAAAAGGGTAATAGTGATTGGACACATGAAACCACAACAGCAGGTACGGAACAATCGTGTTCAAACGTAATGTCGATTGTGGGTAGTAGTAATACGCACACTTGTGCAACAACCACAGTAACAGCAACAACAAACAGACAGCCATTACCGTGTGTGTCAGATGTTGCTGGTTCAACCCTTAATGTGTGTGCTACAACAAGTGATGCTCAGCCGCGGCAAGTAGCGACAGCAGCAGCAACCGTGTCTGATCATGCAGAATGTTCGTTGAGTTTAATGAGACGCCAACGTACGGTGGTGCCAGAATAGCAAACCTGCTATCGCCATTTAATGTGAGCAGTAATCTAGATGGCAATGCCACAACGTTTAGGCCACAACGAACAACAAGTGAAATATGCCACCACAATGTGAATGAAATCATTAAGGTGTTGCCAGAGTTCGACCCATGTAAAGGGGAACTGACACCCAGCAAATTTGTTGAACGAATCGACCAATTGAAGAGCGCATATGGGTGGAATGACTCGACATTGTTGTTTGCGGTTCAATGAGTTGCAAAGATGTGGAGTAATACTCAACCTGTTCATCGTTCATGGCCACAATGTGTATCTGCATTTTTAACTGATTTTCCATCCACCACTAACTCAGCAGATGTCCACATCGAGTTGATGCGGTCGCGTATAAAAAAGTTTGAGTCAGTGGTTGAGTATTATTATAGAATGCTTTCTGTCGGTCGGAGAGGCAACATTGATGACAATGCTATTATAAAATATATTGTGAACGGTATGAATGATAAAAGTTTACGTAGAATGTTAAGCACAATGAGTTTTGCTTCGTGCACAGAGCGCTAATTAGAGTGTCTGAGGAAAAGTATGTAAAAAATTTATATCGTGAACAGACCCGGAAGCCATTTGTTGATCACACCACTGAAATAAATGGACACAAATATAATAGGGTGCAAACGAATGCGCCCTAGTTTTGCTTGAAGGTGTCATTAGTAGTACAGGTAAATCGAAGGAGCTTGAAGTTAAATATAAGGGGCCATATATCATAAAAAAGGTGCTGAGATATGATCGGTATCTCGTTGAAGATATTGATGAAGCTCAACGCAATCAACGGAAATTTTCAACTATTGCCAGTAGCGATAAGCTGAAGCCATGGTGTGCTTTGTATCCAGAAGTCGATGATGCATATGGAGACGATGCACTCAACTGAAGCAGTTACCCACTCGAGGACGAGTTGTAGGCAGGATAGCCGAGTTATCAGAACATATAACATCATGTGGTCTATGTAGATCTCAACACATACATTTTATCTGTAATCTGGTAGCTCTTAAGAAACATGAAATAGTATGACTTAACTAATGAAATAAATAAAATCAGTCAAAGCGAATGGTATTGTGTTATAATTGTAATCATCTTAATCCTGATATATATATATATATATATATATATATATATATATATATATATATATAAATATATGTATATATATATATATATATATATAATTTATATATATATATATATATATATATATATAAAGTCTTCGTTAGTAAGCAAATCATTTATTTGTATATATGTTACTATAGGTTTACCTTATTTAATGTAACATTTCCGGGGGAAATCTTTAGTTTATAATATTTTCTGTTGTTTAAAGCTACATATATACTGGGTTTATTATCATTTTCATTATTTTTAACAATTTTATGCTGATTTAATATGGTCTATGATCAGTACGAACAAGAAAGTGTTTGCCATAAATATATGGTCTGAAATGTTTTATTGCCCAATGTATGGCTGTCAATTCCTGTTCGATGATGGATTTATTGCTTTCTCCTTTTGTGAATGCAATAGGTAGATGTTTACCTTCGTATTCCTGTATTAACACCGCACCACAGGTATGTTTGCTTGCATCTGTTGTTATACAGAATTGTTTCGTGAAATCGGGATACTGGAGCAATGTTGACTCATTAATGCCTTTTTAAGATATTTGAACGAATCATCACAACCTTTGTTCTATTCGAACTTCACACCTTTTTTGGACAATCTTGTCAGATGTCTTGAATACTCTGAAAAATTGTTTATAAACCTTCGATAGTAATTGCAGAATGCTACAAATATTTTTACGCTATCGGCACCTTTTGGCGTTGGGTATTTTTCCATTATCGAATATTTGCTATCATCTGGCAGAATTCCTTTGTCTGTGCATTTATGTCCAAGGTAAGTGACTGTCATGAAAAATTAACATTTTTCTGGATGTAATTTAAGATTGTGTTCTCTGCAAATTTTAAAAACGTGTTTTAGATTTGAAAGCATGTGGTTTTCTGAACATCCTAACACTACTAAATCGTCCATATAGAGAAAAGCTTGATCTGACTTTACTCCGCTGAAGGCAATTGTCATCTTTTACTCTCACCTTTTGCTCATAAAAATTATTAGTTGTTATTGGTTCTGTTTCTAAATTTCTAAGACTCATTGGCTAGTTGTTCGAAATTAATTAAAATCTCAGAAAGACATGATGATAAATACTCCAAGGCACACAGCAAAGTCAACATCAGTTTTATTCAACTTACACAGCAGAGCAGAATAGCTGTTTTCGAAAGTCGCAACACTTTCATCATCAGTGCTCATGTGTATTTTGTGTTTATCACTACTGTTTAGGTAGCTTAATTGAATGTGATAACAGTTCGTATATACACAAATTTTATTGTGAAAAAGAATCCGAGAACTGTTTCAAGCTGATGTTGACACGTTTTTGTTTTAATACCCGTGTTACCGTTTGATTATTTTCATTATGTCCCATTTTTCTGAATTTTTTGTTCCATTATACATTCAGTCAAACTTTTTTGTTTTGAATTTTATACTTAAGTATATGTGAACGTTTTTCCGATTTTCAATTAGCCAATGAATCTTCATTCGATTTAACATAGCAATATAAACTGTTCGTTAAAATAACTACCATATGTTATTATTTTTATTTGAAAATCAACCGATTCCCACGTAACAGGAGATGAAAGATGGAGTTTTCAATTAGTTTAAAAGAATCGCACGCACTATTTGATCTGATATATCATTTCAGAGTTAAAAATAAATCAAGTCTTTCATTCCAGATATCTTAGGAACTTATTAACCGATTTTGACCCGCCTTACGGTGATGCATGTGTTTTTCTTTTATGTCAAGAGCTGATTAATTTGTGATAACAATTGCTGAAGCCGTTTAAAAGTTATTAAGAAAAACTCAAAAGTTATTAAAAAATTCTTTTTCTAATTATTTTTTTTTGATAACCTGTTTGAATCTGTTAAAAATCACTGGATTTCTAAGTTAAAGAACGCTTTCAGTTTGATTTAAAACCGTTCAAGAGCGGGTCACATACTTACACATACATAAACACTTGCTCATACACACATATAGATGCAGACATACTGGCGGGCTTTTAGAACGAGTGAGGTAAGCTTTCTAGAACCTCAAGATCTGGAGATCTGATTAGAGCTCATTGTTCTTAAAACGAATTGAAACCAATACTTCCCGGTTCTTGGAAATTTTAAATTTTCCCAGCGGGATGGAAAATCAGATCAGGAAAAATAAATCAGGGTGTTATTATTAAGATTTTATTTGGACAAACAAATTTAATGAAACTGAAATTACTATTCCTTTAATTTGAGAGAACTATTAAGAAAATGTTTCCAGTGAACTGCTGTAACCCCAGTAAAGTTGCATAGAAACCAGAGCTGAAGCCTCTCCAAATTTATTTTAAATTTTTTAAGTAATTATGAAAAAAGAAGCAACACTTTTCAAAGAGCTTACATTTTCTCAAATATTCCTTGTATTGGAGATAATTGTTAAGTAAAAATGAACTGCTGTAACCGCAGTGAAAGTCACATAGAGTCCAGAGCTGAAGCCTCTCCGGGATTAATTGAAATGTTTGAAATAATTATGAAAGAAGGAAGCAACACGATTTTATAAATATATAAAATCCGTTGTCGGTTTCTACAATTCGGAAGGGTTGGTTTGGCATTGACAGCTTCCTGATGACTCTGCTTACACATATTGAGCAAAAATGTCAATACGCTGCAGCATTCCCAGCTGTCAAACAACAGCTGGGAATGCTGTATGAAATAAAACAAAAAAAAAAACTAACCCCTTCAATAAAAACTGTCTGTCCACAAGATATCCGAGATCTATTACAAAACAGTTGTGAATCGAACATGTGCCACTTTCACTAAATAAATATTTTATTTGCTTGAATTATTTGAAAATAAACCTTCACAGCCTTCAAATATGCGAATATAAGTAAATTTAAAACCAAATCCCAGCAATAATATTAAGTCAATGAAAGCCTTTGAATACCGTAGTCATGATGAAGACTTTTTTATCTTCATCTAGAAATTATTTTAATTATTATTTTGAAGGCTACGAGTAATAAAACACGCCTCAGATAAGCCAGAGAACACTTTGAAAATTCCAGATCATCTTTTAAATAAAATTCAACTTCAAATGCACTTAATTTTAATACGCTCTCATTAATACTGTTCGTTCGTCGAGTTAATTCAAGAAGTACAAACAGAGCGAAATAAAATGCACAATAAAGGAAAAATATGCAATAATAACAATATTAGGTTGCACTTCGATGCCAATAATGCGAGTGCAGCAGGAAGATGATGATTCATTTTTTCCATTTATTATTTTGCATACAGAAGGAATTAAGCAGCGTAAGGAAGAATGATTGTGATTCTGTTATTATGATGTAATATTTTCATAATGAACATGTTAAAACATGTTTGAGTTAGTAGATTTTCATAAAAAAAAACAACAATTATTCCAATAATACACTGTGTAACAAGGAATCAATAAAATAAAGAACAAAGAAAGTAAACAGAGTCATCTTCAAGAAGAAATTATAAATGTTTTTTATGATATTATTATTGTAGAACATGATCATGCATGCTTCTAATAGTTTTTGTTGCCTGTGCTGGTTCTTAAGGCAACAAGATTAGGCTTTCTGCTATTCGGCTGAAATAGATAAAGCGTTGACTAAGAAGGCGAAGATAGGTGATTCCATCCCGGATTTGGAATTATTCCGCTCTTAATTTTTTATTCAATGTTGTTAATGAAACCATAACACTGGCCGCTGAACAGTATCGACACTGTATCAAGTAATAAAGACTACAGTACACCAGCCTCCTTCTTAAAAGCCACAACCGAAATTCGCCAACGTCATAAGATCTAACAATTCTAAAAAAAAACTTCAAAATATAGAACTAGCTTTCCTCAAAATAATGTCTTTTACATGGCACAATGCACTGCTTCAGTAACAGCAACCCCTGATTTGATATCTACTTAAAAAATAATAATAGAAAATTTGTTGTCGATCAGTGTAATTAATAATTGCAATATGAGAATATTTGAACGTTGTTGCATTGCTGCTTGAATACTTTCAACTATTTCATAATTTTGATAGCAATCGATATCACTCGTACTGGAATGATGATATCGGTATTTCTATTGGATGTTTGATGTAATAAGGTCGTAGGATATGGTAATCAGTGTTGTTATTTAAATGTAGTACGCAATTATATTTTTTAAAGAAATCCATGCCAATGATTCCATCGCATAATATGGGAAAATCATTTTGTACTACTTGATATTTATGAGGTATTAAAAAGTTTTTGTATTTTAGATCGAAATGTATATATCCTATTGATTGTATTTTACCTTGTCCTATTAGGATTAAAGTTGTTCTTTTATTAGTATTTACATATTTAATATTGAAATGTTCTATTTTTATTAGTGAAATATCAGCTCCTGTGTCAATTAGTAAATTTATTGGTTTGTTAGTATTATTTATTTGAAGTTGAACAATGAACAATGAAGTTGAGGTTTAAGTGATATATTCTGTTATTTATTGAAATACTCTTAGGGGAAAATCCTAGTTTTCCGAATTATTTTCGTTTGATTCTGTTGCTCTAACGTAATTTCTGTTTGTATTGTTGTTATTTGGTCTTTACCTGTAATTATTATTGTTGTATCTATTGTTATAATTATTGCTATTATTGTTATAGCTTCGTGTGTAGTGATTTCTTCCACGAAAATTTGTATAATTTCTGCGAAAATGATTATTTTGATTGTTTTGTTTTCTTCTGTAATTTTAAATAATGTTCATTATTTTTGCTGTTGGAACCTCTACAGATTCACCTTTAACCGAACTGGTTAGCTTATTTATTATATCTAGTATTGCTGTTTGGTCAGTTATCAAGTTTCTTACATTACCTCTTAATTTTGTTTTAATGAGGTTTACTACAATTGCTTCGTATTCACCTTTGATTGTGTTTACTAAATTTGGTAAATCAAGAAATGCACCTAAATTTTCTGATTTACCATCAACATCTGTAATCAGTTTTGAAGCTGTGTTTGGATATTCTACTACAGTTTAAGTCATTGTGATTGTTCTAGTTTTTTGAGTTACACCTTCGTGTAGTGAGTATGGTAAATTAATTTCTATCGACTTTTTATCAGCGATTTTTGACAAGCGTGATATCAAATCATTAAAAAATGCTTGTATTGCCGTTTGGTGAGCTTTTGTGAGTCTATTATAGTATACGTTAAATAAGACTCGTATTTTTCCTGAACATGCAAGAAGATTATTAATATGGTATTTAATTGTTTCTTCTTTAATTGGTCTATCAATGTTTCGACATTTATATGATCGGTCAAATTCTTCCTTTATTGTCCTCGCTTTGTTAATTATTTCTTGCAATTCCATTAGCTTCTTTGTTTAAATTTTATCTAATTCATTTGAGTAGTAGGATACTGTATCAAATTTCAGCAATTAAATTTAAATTTTTTCAATTTTAATTGCCAAATTTATGTTAACTGGTTTTTTTAGTAATTTGATACTTTAATGTGTGTGCGTGTGTATTTTTTCCCACGGTTAAATAGGGGTGTTCACATTGTTGTTGTTTTTTTAATAATGTTGGGGTAGGCGTGGGAGTTTTTGTCTGTCCATATGTGACCTTGAGAATACATGTCCGTCCGTATGTGAGCGTGGGAATTTGTGTCTGTCCATATGTGACCTTGGGAATACATGTCCGTCGGTATGTGAGCGTGGGAATTTGTGTCTGTCCGTATGTGACCTTGGGAATACATGTCCGTCGGTATGTGAGCGTGGGAATTTGTGTCTGTCCATATGTGAGCGTAGGAATTCTGTCTGTCTATGTGTGCTATAGCCTAATAGAAATTAAGAAATTTTTAGGAACATTAGAACATTTTTTTAGGAATTACACTATTTCAGAAGTGTTGTAGTTATATATGGATGGCCTTAATGTTTGTGGTTCGTTTCTTCTTGCTGGAGTGATATCTCTTCTTTTATTTTTTGTTTGTTTTTAATTTTGGTGTGTGTTTACTTAAGACATTTTGTCCAGCAATTCAGTTATTTCTTTTTTGTTTGCAATGCTTGAGTTTGGGGGAATAATTTGATTATTCTGATCTTGAAGACGTTGTGAAAAAAAAAATTGCTATTCCATAAATATTGAAATTGATATTTTGTTTATTTTATACATGACGATCATCGATGGATTTAATTTGGGGATCTGGATGGTGGTGCGATTTCTGTATTTTGTAGAATATTAATATTTATGCTATGTTTAAGTGTGTGTTTTTTTGTGCTCTGAGTGGCGGTTGAAATGTCTGCCTGTCAGGCAGGCTGTGTGTGTGTGTGTGTGACAATTGGTGAGTCTGTATGACAGTCCGCTTTCTTGCTTTCCTGGATTTTGCGCAAGTGGGTCACTATGAAATGTGATAAGATGTACATATTCATGCGTACATAAATATCTACAAATATATTTCATTTACGCATATACATAAAAACAAATAATAATCGTTTATTCTTTGTGCCCAAATATTCCCTTGACCATTTGAATGAATAAATGAACCATTGTGTATGTTTGTTTGTGTGTTCTGTGAAAAAAAATATGTATGTAGGTTTTTATTTGAAGTAAAAACACATTTATTTTAATTTTTATAAGCATTTATTTAAAAGTTTGTTAACATTTTCATTTTTAAGTAAAATTGCATTCCTTAAGGCACAAACACCATAGTCGTGATAGCTACAATAGAGATATATTGAATGCTTAGTTTCCATTTGTTTAAAATTAATGCAGCCAATGTCTTCAATGTTATAAACTGTTTGATGAATATTTTTTTCCAGCCATTTTTTCTTCTCTTCCCCCTTAACATATATTTGTGAATTTCTTATATTGGATTTTAAAAACTTGCAAACGCTTTGAAATGAGACTGATCCATCATTCCAGTTAATATGATGATAGTTTTTTGTTAACCAAACTGCTTTTCTCTGTTTTTTGGCTGATAAACATGCGAAACCAAAAGGAGGTTTTATGATGAAATTGAGGTATTCGTTTTTGCTGAAAACTACAGCTAGAGCTTTTGCGATGAAGTCATTTGAATTATTTTTGAAACCTTGTAAGTCTACAAAAACGATATCACCATCCATGTTCTTTAATTCATTACACCTTTCGGATTTGACCTTTTATTGGTATGTATTCTATTACGCGGTCATGAATAAGAACGCGTTATGTTTTTGCTGGAATATTTGTTGCTGTTTCAAATTCAATTTCTATGTCGATTGGTCCGGTATTGAGCGTTTTGTTTTGGTAACTGACATCAACTACAATAATTGGAGTGTTATTTTTAAACTCTTGACCTGTTAGAAGAGGTTGGGGTTGTTTTATGTAGTAGCTTTGTTGGAATCTTAGATACATATCATATAGAATCGCATAGCGCTCATTTTTGAATTTTATATTAAGATAGTCATAGGGGTAAGAGGTTGAGTTTAAATGTACTTTTAAGTTAGTAAGATCACAATGAACAAACTTGTTTTCTTGTTGAAAGGCAATCAACACAAAACGAGGGCGTTCTTTATTAGCGGCCAGTTTCACATTCCATATGTGATTGGTCCCCGTATTAAGGTAAGGATTCATATGACAATCCCAACTACGGAATGCCATTGGTATAGCAGCACCATTATTAAGTATTTTGATCATATTCAATTTACTATGATCAGATAATTGAACATGTATAATTCTTCATGATATTAGTGAAATTGTAAGTTTTGCTTCCTCAGTGGAAACATTCGAGTGTACAAGATCCTCATCGTTCTTATTACGCAAGAGTATCAACTCATGTTTACCATTTAATAAAACTTTATTATAGTCTTCAGCGAATCCTAAAAGAAGTTTGAGTGGTACATAGAAATTAAAATTTCCATTTTGAAGATTTATTTCATCAAGTTTATTCCATCCAGCATTTTGCAACACAACGCTTTCCGTAGGTGATAAAGAAATCAAATTTTTTATGGTACTGGTGGCTCCCAAATATCTTGTAAGATCAATTTCAATACCATTTAGTTCATAGCGAATTTCATCAAAGAGATATGCAACAAAATTGTATTTCAACTGAAAGTTGGGAGTAGATTTCGATGTTTTTTCATCTACAACAAGTCCTTCCACATATAAATAGCTTTCACTGGGTAACACATATAGATCTTGGTTTTGTATTGAAATTCTTATTTCATCGTCGTTGTTAAAAGACTGAAGGTATGTATGTGTGATAATCATTTTTGATTATATTTTCATCAGATATTGGTTTATCTAAAACGTCTATTATTGAACTCATTTTGTTTTCAGTTTAAAGTTCAGTGACTTGAGAAAACTCTTGTTTGCTGCTGTAAGCGATTTTTGACGAACAGATCTTTTCAATTGTTGCTTAGGTTGTAATATTTGAGGATTAGATGTTGCTGTAGTATTCTTCTATATACTCATGTTGTATATTATCATTATTTAGTTATCCTTAAATGTATTCGTATTGCAACCTCCTCTCCTCTGAAATTAATTAAGTCGCCGTTTTGATCAACCACGCGAAGAGCTAGTGAACTTATCTCTCAGGAGTTTACTGGCAAATATATAAGATTTTTGGGAATCTCAACTATTTTATATCCAGCCGGTACATTAATCGGAAATTCATGTAGTGTATGAGCTTTAGAATTATTCATATAAGTATTAACCACAATACTGCTTTCAATCCTCAAGAGACTCACCTTAAAGATATTTACTGGAAGATCAGAGTAATGTTCTTTGTTTGGCGTTAATATTCTGCTATTGAATCCTAAAAGTATACCTATTGTATTTTCTTTATTAAAATATATTGGTTCTTTAGAGCTGCTGACTTTAACTTGCATTGTATTGTTATTAGCTTCTATCAAAATTTTGTTTTCTGGGCAATATCGTTTGTGTTGTTCTTCTATATAGTCAACTTTATCATTTAATTCATAAGATCCGATCGGTATTTCAATTACAAGTTCACCGATATTAGATATATGGTTGTAGACATACACATTTGGGATACTGTTGTATGAATGAAAATAAGTTAGAGCACATTCATAGGTTCCGTTTAAATCAATAGTAGGCAAATAATTAGCAGATAGCTCTGATGAATTGGAGCTCAGAGTCAATGTTATTGACATTGTGATTGTTTGATTGCAAATAAATGAGGTTAAATACACAGTATGATTTATAAGAATCAGATTCGTATTTATTGTTTATTTACTTATTTTAAACTAAATTAAATATTGTTGCCATTGTTGTTGTTGTTTATTTATTGTATTCTTCCATTTACAATATCTCATCTTTGCTTATCCAAGAATTGTGCTCATTACCAAAGCCCAGCCACTTAACAAACACCTTCTGTCCTTTAGTTTCGAGAACCTTTCTAACTAGGTATGTATTTGGATATCTGGTTTTTGAAAGTTCTTCTTCATAGAATCCACCTTTAATAGGATTTCTGCGATAGTCTTCTAATGTATATGTTGTAGGATATGTGATTTGTACTCCTTTAATTGTAAAGATTTCTATTGTCCAATTCGGAGTATAACCTTTTTCAAAAATGTTTCTATATTTGCTTATGCGTACATGATCTCCTGCATTAAATTTTGATATTTTATACATCTTTAAATGACTGTATACTGTGTTTAAAAGCTGTTTTTCATTTGTTGAATTTACTTTAATCGGTGACATTTTAATGGTGCGATGAATTTTTCTATTGTATGCATCAAGTAAATCTCTATATATATCAATCCAATTATATGAACCATTTAAGCTAAATTCCTTCCACATCATTCCTTTTAATGTTCTATTGAATCGTTCTACTATTGAGGCTTTCATAGTGCTATATGTTGAGTAGTGATTAATATTGTATTTATTCATCAACTGACTGAAATGTTTATTGAAAAATTCTTTACCATCGTCTGTTTGCAAGTTTTTCGGTATTCGTCCCAATTTGAAAATATTCTCCATTGCCTGAGTTGTTTCGAATGCATTGTTTCTGCTCAAAGGTACTGCCCAAGCAAATTTTGAGAATGTATCAATTACAGTTAGCAAAAATCGATAATTTCTATTGTCTAAGGAATAATTTCCCATTTCAACTAAATCAGCTTGCCAAAGATCATCTATTCCTTTCATCACAACTCTACGACGTACAAAACGTTTTCGAGCCTGCTTATGCAATATATTTACAATATTTCTTTTTGAAGACATCTTATTTTTCCAGTCACTGTTTTAAGTGTGTTGTGATCTACTTGGTGCACTTTCAGCTATTGATACGAACATGTAATTTTCTATTCTATAAATTTTTGCTCGTAACTCTTCAATTTCCATATCAAAAAGTGATTTGTTATTATCCATTTTCTTATTGATATCCTGCAAATGAGCATTAAGATTTTCTAACTGAAAAGCTACTTCTTGTTGCTGTTTTTTGAGTTCAGTTTGCAGAAACAATTTACTGATAACATCGTTTTCCTCCAGAGCGTTTGCAACATTTTTGATTCTATTGTTGGACATCAATGTTTTTGTTCGTATCCGTAAAGAAGCCCAACAACTTAGGTGCATTTTTGCCCAAATTTATCAACGGACATGTTTTATAAAAAAATCTATTTATGTATATAGTTTATACAATTACATTAGCTTCACATAGCTCTTCAATAATTGAGACAATTTCGTTGTTGTGATTAGTATGGCCTGCAGACTGTGATGCAAGCAGTAGTCTAAGTCGATCTACCAACTCGTTTGGATCATCCCAGTATATATAGTTTGGATTATTAGGGTTAAACTGCATCAAACCCCTTCCTAAATAATTAGTTTTTGTTACATCTGATGAGCTTTTATGATTTTCTCCTTTGAAAAGTTTTCCAATAATATGTTTGTACTTATGGGCTTTGCTCCCTTTGATTTGACCATCAGACTTATAGTCTCTCCTGTGAGCATTGGTAGTAAGTAATATTTTTTTATAGATTTCAAGCTCGAATTTGTCATAGTCTTTTGGTGTTTTATGAATCATTAAAGAAAACAGTCCTGGCGTGAGAGCCCATATTTGTCCACCAACCTGTATCTTATCTTGATTTAACTCGATGGTGCTATTACCAAATCTCCATTGATTACTATTGTCTTTATGTGGACCACAGTTAGTATCTAGTTCGTTTCTCGATTGTAAGAGTGATAAGTCAGGATAACTTTCTTCATTATTCGAATTTTGTGAGAAAAAGTCATCTTCATCAATGGAGAATATTTCCAAATTGGAACGAATACCGAAAAACTTGCAAACAGACGATGGTAAAGAATTTTTCAATAAACATTTCAATCAGTTGATGAATAAATACAATTTTAATCACTACTCAACATATAGCTCTATAAAAGCCTCAATAGTAGAACGATTCAATAGAACATTAAAAGGAATGATGTGGAAAGAATTTAGCTTAAATGGTTCATATAATTGGATTGATATGTATAGAGATTTACTTGATGCATACAATAGAAAAATTCATCGCACCATTAAAATGTCACCGATTACAGTAAATTCAACAAATGAAAAACAGCTTTTAAAAACAGTATACAGTCATTTAAAGGTGTATAAAATGTCAAAATTTAATGCAGGAGATCATGTACGCATAAGCAAATACAAAAACATTTTTGAAAAAGGTTATACTCCGAATTGGACAACAGAAATCTTTACAATTAAAAGAGTACAAAACACATATCTTATTAAAGGTGGATTCTATGAAGAAGAACTTTCAAAAACCAGATATCCAAATATATACCTAGTTGAAAAGGTTCTCAAAACTAAAGGACAGAAGGTGTTTGTTAAGTGGCTGGGCTTTGGTAATGAGCACAATTCTTGGATAACCAAAGATGAGATATTGTAAATGGAAGAATACAATAAATAAACAACAACAACAACAATGGCATCAATATTTAATTTTACTTTAAAATAAGTAAATAAACAATAAATACGAAACTGATGCTTATAAATCATACTGTGTGTTTAACCTCATTTATTTACAATCAAGCAGTCACAATGTCAATAAAATTGACTCTGAGCTCCAATTCATCAGAGCTATCTGCTAATTATTTGTCTCCTATTGATTTAAACGGAACCTATGAATGTGCTCTAACTGATTTTCATTCATACAACAGTATCCCAAATGTGGATGTCTACAACAATATACTTCATATCGGTGAACTTTTAATTGAAATACCGATCGGAACTTATGAATTAAATGATATAGTTGACTATATAGAAGAACAATACAAACGATATAGACCAGAAAACAAAATTTTGATTGAAGCTAATAACAATACAATGCAAGTTAAAGTCAGCAGCTCTAAAGAACCAATATATTTTAATAAACAAAATACAATAGGTAGACTTTTAGGATTCAATAGCAGAATATTAACGCCAAACAAAGAACATTACTCTGATCTTCCAGTGAATATCTTTAAGGTAAATCTCTTGAGGATTGAAAGCAGTATTATGGTTAATACTTATATGAATAATTCTAAAGCTCATACACTACATGAATTTCCGATTAATGTACCGTCTGGACATAAAATAGTTGAGATTCCCAAAAATCTTATTTATTTGCCAGTAAACTCCAGAGAGATAAGTTCACTAGCTCTTCGCGTGGTTCACCAAAACGGCGACTTAATTAATTTCAGAGGAGAGGAAATTACAATACGAATACATTTAAGGACAACTAAATAATGATAATATACAACACGAGTATATCGAAGAATACTACAGCAACATCTAATCCTCAAACATTACAACCTAAGCAACAATTGAAAAGATCTGTTCGTCAAAAATCGCTTACAGCAGCAAACAAGAGTTTTCTCAAGTCACTGAACTTTAAACTGAAAACAAAATGAGTTCAATAATAGACGTTTTAGATAAACCAATATCTGATGAAAATATAATCAAAAAGGATTATCACACATACATACCATACCTTCAGTCTTTTAACAAGAACGATGAAATAAGAATTTCAATACAAAACCAAGATCTATATGTGTTACCCAGTGAAAGCTATATATATGTGGAAGGACTTGTTGTAGATAAAAAAACATCGAAATCTACACCCAACTTACAGTTGAAAAACAATTTTGTTGCATATCTCTTTGATGAAGTTCGCTATGAAGTAAATGGTATTGAAATTGATGATACAATATATTTGGGAGCCCCCAGTACCATTAGAAATTTTGTTGCTTTATCACCTACGGAAAGCGTTGTGTTGCAAAATGCTGGATGGAATAAACTTGATGAAATAAATCTTCAAAATGAAAATTTTAATTTCTATGTACCACTCAAACATCTTTTAGGATTCGCTAAAGACTATAATAAAGTTTTATTAAATGGTAAACATGAGTTGATACTCTTGCGTGATAAGAACGATGAGGATCTTGTACACTCGAATGTTTCCACTGAGAAAGCAAAACTTACAATTTCACTAATATCATGGAGAATACCACATGTTCAATTATCTGATCATAGTAAATTGAATATGATCAAAATACTTAATAATGGTGCTGCTATACCAATGGCATTCCGTAGTTGGGATTGTCATATGAATCCACACCTTAATACGGTGACCAATCACATATGGAATGTGAAACTGGCCGCTAATAAAGAACCCCCTCGTTTTGTGTTGATTGCCTTTCAACAAGAAAACAAGTTTGTTCCTTGTGATCTTACTAACTTAAAAGTACATTTAAGCTCAACCTCTTACCCATATGACGATCTTAATATAAAATTCAAAAATGAGCGCTATGCGATTCTATATGATATGTATCTAAGATTCCAACAAAGCTACTACATGAAACAATCCCAACCTCTTCTAATAGGTCAAGAGTTTAAAAATAACACTCCAATTATTGTAGTTGATGTCAGTCACCAAAACAAAACGCTCAATACCGGACCAATCGACATAAAAATTGAATTTGAAACAGCAACAAATATTCCAGCAAAAACATCAGCTTACTGCGTTCTTATTCATGACCGCGTAATAGAATACATACCAATAAAAGGTCAAGTCCGGAAGGTCTTATAAATTAAATAACATGGATGGTGATATTGTTTTTGTAGACTTGCAAGGTTTCAAAAATAATTCAAATGACTTCATCGCAAAAGCACTAGCTGTAGTTTTCAGCAACAACAAATACTTCAATTTCATCATAAAACCTCCTTTTGATTTCGCATGTTTTTCAGCAGTTTGGTTAACAAAAAACTATCATCATATTAACTGGAATGATGGATCAGTCTCATTTCAAAGCGTTTGCAAGTTTTTAAAATCCGATATAAGAAATTCACAAATATACATATGTTAAGGGGGGAGAGAAGAATAAATGGTTAGAAAAAATTATTCATCGAACAGTTTATAACATTGAAGACATTGGCTGCATTAATTTTAAACAAATGGAAACTAAGCATTCAATATATCTCTATTGTAGATATCACGACTATTGTGTTTGTGCCTTAAGGAATGCAACTTTACTTCAAAATGAATATGCTAACAAACTTTTAAATAAATTCTTATAAAAATTAAAATAAATGCCTTTTTATTTCAAATAAAAACCTATATACATATTTTTTTTTTCAGAGAACACGCAAACAAACAAACAAACACATTCAAATGGTCAAGGGAATATTTGGGTACATAGAATAAACGCTTATTATTTGTTTGTATGTATATTCGTAAATGAAATAAATTTGTTCATATTTATGTACGCATGAATATGTACATCTTATCACATTTCATAGTGATCCACTTGCGCAAAATCCAGGAAAGCAAGAAAGCGGACTGTCATACAGACTCACCAATCGTCACACACACATACAGCCTGTCTGCCAGGCAGACATTCCAACCGCCACTCAGAACACAAAAAGCACACACACTTAAACATAGCAGAAATATTCATATTCTACAAAATACAGAAATCGCACCACCATCCTGATCCCCAAATAAAATCCATCGATGATCGTCATGTATAAAATAAACAAAATATCAATTTCAATATTTATGGAAAAGTAAATTTGTTTTTTCACAACGTCTTCAAGATCAGAATAATCAAATTATTCCTCCAGACTCAAGCATTGCAAACAAAAAAGAAATAACTGAATTGCTGGACAAAATGTCTTAAGTAAACACACACCAAAATTAAAAACAAACAAAAAATAAAAGAAGAAATCTCACTCCAGCAAGAAGAAAGGAACCACAAACATTAAGGCCATCCATATATAACTACAACACTTTTGAAATAGTGTAATTCCTAAAAAAATGTTCTAATGTTCCTAAAAATTTCTTATATTCTATTAGGCTATAGCACACATAGACAGACAGAATTCCTAAGCTCACATATGGACAGACACAAATTCCCACGCTCACATACCGACGGACATGTATTCTCAACGTCACATATGGACAGACAGAAATTCCCAAGCTCATATACGGACATGTATTCTCAAGGTCACATATGGACCGACACAAATTCCCACGCCTACCCCAACATTATAAAAAAAACAACAACAATGTGAACACCCCTATTTAACCGTGGGACAAAATACACACACACACATTAAAGTATCAAATTACTAAAAGAACCAATTAACATAAATTTGGCAATTAAAATTGAAAAACTTTAAATTTAATTGCTGAAATTTGAGAATTTTAATTGTCTTGGCACATACAGTATCCTACTACTCATTTGCTCTGCTAGCATACCTCTTTCTAAAAGCTCTTTTGTGTAGCAAATATAATTTTAGTAAAAGATTAATTGACGATATTATTACTAATATTTAAATTAATAACCATAGTGAATTCATTTCTGACTTACGGTCAACTCTTTCTAAGTTTGTAATAACATTAGCATTGGGTTTTTCTAATATTGATGATGTTTTACCCATTATTTGTGCTCATTTAATTAATTTGTTTAACAAAAATATTTGAATTTTTCCTATTTATTATAAAGGATCATTCACATTTAATGTTTTTATTTTTCTTTATTATTTTGTTTATTTATTCATATAAAGTGTTTATTTATTCATATTTCTTAATTCTAAGTGTACTTGTATTTTATTTTCTATATCATTAATTTTTTTCATATTTGCTTGGATTCCCAGAATTAACAAACCTAGGAAGGATGAGTCGTTCCCTTTTTAGTTTTTGGTTAACCCCTCCTCTTCTATTCTTTCTTTTAAATTTTGGAATCTGTTAATTTGGCTTCTTTTAAAACTATTTGCCTTTTTTTATATTCTTCTATAGTAAGTGATTTCAGCCCTTCTTTCATAATAGAATTCAGAGATTAGAGTGAAAAAAAATGTTTGCCTCGAGCGATAAGTCGCTTATAGGCCCTATGAGTGCGAACTCATACTGTTAATTTACTTATTTTGAGGGTTTGCCAAATGTTGCTCTATGCTTGATGCCAGGGTTGTGTACAGTTGTTGCTTCCGTCTTCTGAATTACTGATGTCACTTTCCATACTCTTCTGTGATACTTTCCATTTAACAAAGCCAAAATCTATTTTGGTTTGCTTCCACTGAGTTGCTGGAAATGCCTTTCGGCTAGGCAATACCTTCCTTCTCTTGTGCCGAATTCTTTAAGACTAATTCGCCAGGACAATTTATATATATTTATATGTTTTATTGTTAGGCGCGATTTATGTGTCGCACTGTAACAAATTAGCTGAATCGCCATGTAATGTTGTTTAATAAAAAATTTTGTTTTTTATTTTTATTTCAGCGTGCGACTTTTTCGTTGTCGCTTCAGCCTTTTAATTTTTATTTAGAATTAATTATGGAGCAATGATATTGTCGCTCCAGTGTCTATTTTAATTCTTGATTCTATTTGGGAAAATCTTTTTTTTCAGCTTTGAGAAGAAAGATTATGCGGGTCGTAATCTTACAGCCCGCATCGAACATCATACTTTAATATTTCTGTCAAACAAAATACTGTCGAATAAAACATAAAATTGTTTATTTGCCTAGAGCATTCAACAATGAAACTTGTAAGACCGAATGTGTTATATTTTTTTTTCAGAAATTTCTTATTGTTCATGTACTTTTATGTTGCATAGAATATATCCTCTGTCCGAAGTGAAAAATACTGATGCGTAAATTAATATAGGATACTAATATTTGTGTTGTTGTTGAATAAACTAAAATGTATCTATCAGCGCCGATGCGATGATGTCATATATTATCTATATACATATATACAAATAAGTTGCATTGTGTTAGTAATTAATGTTCTCCGGAATGCGTGAACCGATTTTGTTTATATAAAGGTGACGTCAATACCAAGGTTTTTATGTTTCATTTCTAAATATTTGAGTTAATATTTTGAAAAACTGAAATACAATTTGTTTTTAAGTTCATTTCAATTAAATTTGGTCAAACCATTAATTTAATTTACAAACTTAGCTTTTCTAAATCACAACTTCGGAGATCTATGAAATAAATTATGTATATAAATACAACACTAAAAACATAAACATTTAAATATATTATGCACAGCCCACGTCATATGCATGAGTACGCGCAGGATGCAGTGATCTATGTGCCTCATTACGGTCGACCAGATTTTTTTGTAACATTTACGTGTAATCCGCAATGGAGTGACATTAAAGATATTTTATTTGCTGGCCAAAGTCCTACCGACCGCCATGATATCACTTCCCGTGTTTTTAAACAGAAATTGAAAGCGCTTATGGGTTTTAGCGTGAAATCTAAAGTCTTTGGTGAAGTGAAGTTCTGGATGTATTCTGTGGAGTGGCAAGAGCGTGGTTTGCCACACGCTCACATTTTAATATGGTTGGTGAATAAAATTACATTGCTTGACGTTGAGAATGTTATATGTTCTGAAATTCCAGATCAAATAAGTGATCCTGAATTATATGATGTTGTTGTGCAAAATATGATACACGGTCCATGCACAGCCCACGTCATATGCTAGTAGTAGGGAACTGTATGTGCTTGGACCATTAAAAATATTAAATTTCAGCAACTAAATTTGAAATTTTTCAATTTTAATTGCCAAAATTCTCAAATTTCACAAAATTCTCAAATTTCATTTTGTGTGTGTTCGTGTGTGTATTTTTCCCCACGGTTTAATAGGGGCGTTCACATTGTTGTTTTTTTTTTTATAAAATGTTGGGGTAGGCGTGGGAATTTGTATCTGTCCATATGTGACCTTGAGAATACATGTCCGTCGGTATGTGAGTGTGGGAATTTGTGTCTGTCCATATGTGACCTTGAGAATACATGTCCGTCGGTATGTGAGCGTGGGAATTTGTGGCTGTCCATATGTGACCTTGAGAATACATGTCCGTCGGTATGTGAGCGTGGGAATTTGTGTCTGTCCATATGTGACCTTGAGAATACATGTCCGTCGGTATGTGAGCGTGGGAATTTGTGTCTGTCCATATGTGACCTTGAGAATACATGTCCGTCGGTATGTGAGCGTGGGAATTTGTGTCTGTCCATATGTGACCTTGAGAATACATGTCCGTCGGTATGTGAGCGTGGGAATTTGTGTCTGTCCATATGTGAACTTGAGAATACATGTCCGTCGGTATGTGAGCGTGGGAATTCGTGTCTGTCCATATGTGACCTTAAGAATACATGTCCGTCGGTATGTGAGCGTGGGAATTTGTGTCTGTCCATATGTGACCTTGAGAATACATGTCCGTCGGTATGTGAGCGTGGGAGTTTCTGTCTGTCCATTTACACTGTGTACGCCTGGTGAATAAAAAAATTTTGAAGCATTTTTAGGAATTACACTATTTAAAAAGTGTAGTAGTTATATATGGATACTCTTAATGTTTGTGGTTCGTTCCTTCTTGCTGGAGTGAGATTTTTTCTTTTATTTTTTTGCTTATTAAAATTTGGTGTGTTTACTTAAGATTTGTCGTCCAGCAATTCAGTGTTTTTTTTTTTACTTTTTTGCTTGCAATGCTTGAGTCTGGAGGAATAATTTGATTATTCTGATCTTGAAGACGTTGTGAAAAAAAAATTACTATTGCATAAATATTGAAACTGATGTTTTGTTTATTTTATACATGACGATCATCGATGGATTTTATTTGGGGATCTGGATGGTGGTGCGATTTCTGTATTTTGTAGAATATGAATATTTATGCTATGTTTAAGTGTGTGTGTGTTTTTTGTGTTCTGAGTGGCGGTTGGAATGTCTGGCTGTCAGACAGTCTGTGTGTGTGACGATTGGTGAGTCTGTATGACAGGCCGCTTTCTTGCTTTCCTGGTCAGTATAAAATGTGATAAGGTGTACATATTCATGCGTACATAAATATCTACAAATTTATTTCATTTACGCATATACATACAAAAAAATAATAAGCGTTTATTCTTTGTGCCCAAATATTCCCTTGACCATTTCAATGAATGAATGAACCATTGTGTATGTTTGTTTGTGTGTTCTCTGAAAAAAATAAATATGTATGTAGGTTTTTTGTTTGAAATAAAAAGAAATTTATTTTAATTTTTATAAGCATTTATTTAAAAGTTTGTTAACACTTTCATTTTTAAGTAAAATTGCATTCCTTAAGGCACAAACACCATAGTCGTGATAGCTACAATAGAGATATATGGAATGCTTAGTTTCCATTTGTTTGAAATTAATGCAGCCAATGTCTTCAATGTTATAAACTGTTTGATGAATAATTTTTTCCAGCCATTTTTTCTTCTCTCCCCCCTTAACATATATTTGTGAATTTCTTATATTCGATTTTAAAAACTTGCAAACGCTTTGAAATGAGACTGATCCATCATTCCAGTTAATATGATGATAGTTTTTTGTTAACCAAACTGCTTCTCTCTGTTTTTTGGCTGATAAACATACGAAATCAAAAGAAGGTTTTATGATGAAATTGAACCATTCCTTCTTGCTGAAAACTACAGCTAGTTCTTTTGCGATGAAGTCATTTGAATTATTTTTGAAACCTTGCAAGTCTACAAAAACAATATCACCATCCATGTTATTTAATTTATAAGACCTTCCGGACTTGACCTTTTATTGGTATGTATTCTATTACGCGGTCATGAATAAGAACGCAGTAAGCTGATGTTTTTGCTGGAATATTTGTTGCTGTTTCAAATTCAATTTTTATGTCGATTGGTCCGGTATTGAGCGTTTCGTTTTGGTGACTGACATCAACTACAATAATTGGAGTGTTATTTTTAAACTCTTGACCTATTAGAAGAGGTTGGGATTGTTTCATGTAGTAGCTTTGTTGGAATCTTAGATACATATCATATAGAATCGCATAGCGCTCATTTTTGAATTTTTTATTAAGATCGTCATATGGGTAAGAGGTTGAGCTTAAATGTACTTTTAAGTTAGTAAGATCACAAGGAACAAACTTGTTTTCTTGTTGAAAGGCAATCAACACAAAACGAGGGGGTTCTTTATTAGCGGCCAGTTTCACATTCCATATGTGATTGGTCACCGTATTAAGGTGTGGATTCATATGACAATCCCAACTACGGAATGCCATTGGTATAGCAGCACCATTATTAAGTATTTTGATCATATTCAATTTACTATGATCAGATAATTGAACATGTGGTATTCTCCATGATATTAGTGAAATTGTAAGTTTTGCTTTCTCAGTGGAAACATTCGAGTGTACAAGATCCTCATCGTTCTTATTACGCAAGAGTATCAACTCATGTTTACCATTTAATAAAACTTTATTATAGTCTTTAGCGAATCCTAAAAGATGTTTGAGTGGTACATAGAAATTAAAATTTTCATTTTGAAGATTTATTTCATCAAGTTTATTCCATCCAGCATTTTGCAACACAACGCTTTCCGTAGGTGATAAAGCAACAAAATTTCTAATGGTACTGGGGGCTCCCAAATATATTGTATCATCAATTTCAATACCATTTACTTCACAGCGAATTTCATCAAAGAGATATGCAATAAAATTATTTTTCAACTGAAAGTTGGGTGTAGATTTCGATGTTTTGTCGTCTACAACAAGTCCTTCCACATATACATATATATATATATAGCTTTCACTGGGTAACATATATAGATCTTGGTTTTGTATTGAAACTCTTATTAATTTGATTGAAGATTGTGAAGATATTTATAATGAATATCTAGTAAATAAAAGGGAAATGGATGCTTTAACTCCTTTCGAAAATTTTAATTTTCGAAATGCGATGAATTGTCACATTTGTCATAAATATCTAGGCAATGATAGAGTGAGAGATCACTGCCGCATAATTGGTAGATTTAGAGGAGCTGCTCATAATAGATGCAATTTAAAATTTCAAATTCCAAAATTTATACCAATCTATTTCCACAATTATTCATCTTATGACGCGCATCTTTTTGTTAAAGAGTTGGGTAAAAAATCTGACAATATGAAAGTCCTTCCGCTCAACAAAGAATTATACATATCACTATCTAGATTTTCAAAAATGACCGATAACTACAACCTTGAACTTAGATTTTTAGACACAATTCGCTTTATGCCTGAAAGCTTAGAATCTTTAGCTAATAATCTTTCAGAACAAGACTTTCACATCATTAAAAGATAATTTAAAACAAAAAAAGAGTTTGATCTAGTGAGAAGAAAAGGTGTCTTTCCCTATGATTTTCTTAATTCTTTTGAAAAATTGAATGCTGGTGAACTTCCAGCAAGGGAAAATTTCTTCAACCATCGCAATAATAAGGAGTGCTCGATTGAAGACTATGAGCATGCAAAAGAAGTTTGGAATGCTTTCGGCTGCAAAACCTTGCAAGATTACATGGAAGTATATTTAAAAACGGATGTGCTCTTACTTGCAGATATATTTGAAAGTCTTAGAAAGGTTTGCAAGAACATCTACCACTTAGATCCATGTCAATACTACACTGCACCAGGACTATCGTGGGATGCTATGCTAAAGTACACAAATATAGAACTAGAGCTTTTGACGGACATAGATATGTACAATTTCTTCAAGAAAGGAATACGTGGTGGACTTGTACAATGCAGTAACCGATATTCAAAGGCTAACAACAAATATCTACCTGATTTCGATAGAGAAAATCCCTCAGAATTTATTGTGTACTTAGACGCAAATAACCTCTACGGTTGGGCTATGTCTGAGTATTTACCTTATGGTGGATTCAGATGGCTGTCAGCTGAAGAGCTAAGTCTGGATCCTAAAACCATAGGTGATAATTCAAGTGATGGATATGTCTACTTTTGATTTGCATGACTCTCACAATGACCTACCTTTCTGTCCAGAAAATAAGAAAAATTTGCAAAAAATGCACATTAAATTAGTTGCAGATATTTCAACAAAACAAACATATGTCATACATTATAGAGTTCTTAAACAATGTTTACAGTATGGTCTTGTTCTGAAGAAAGTGCATCGAATTCTCACCTATAAGCAATCAACCTGGTTGAAAAGTTATATAGACTTGAATACGAAACATAGGGCTACTGCAAAAAATACTTTTGAAAAAATTTTTTTCAAATTGTTAAATAATGCAGTATACGGTAAAACTATGGAGAATGTGGAAAAGAGAAAAGATGTACGAATAGTTACGAACTGGAAAAGGACAAACTGTAATCATTTAGGAGCTCAAGATAGGATATCTAAACCTAATTTTCATAGTTTGTCAATATTTCCTGAGAATATGGTAGCGATTGAAATGAATAGAGTGAAAATAAGCCTATATATTTAGGGTTTTGTGTATTAGAGCTTTCCAAATGGAAAATGTATGATTTCCATTATGGGTACATGCAACCCAAATTCAAGTCAAACTTATCACTGAATTATATGGATACTGACTCTTTCATTTACACAGTAAAAACAGAAGACTTTTACGCTGACATAAAAACTGACCTCGACCATAAGTTTGATACATCAGATTACCCAAAAGACAATGTATATGGATTTTCTCTGGTAAACAAAAAGGTATTGGGTATGATGAAGGATGAGAATTGTGGAAAGGTAATGAAGGAATTTGTAGGATTGCGGTCAAAAATGTACTCTTTTAGTGTGCAACATCAAAGTGATATTAAGAAATCGAAAGGAGTAAAGAAGTGCATTCTTAATAATTATAGTATAGCTTCATATAGAAATTGCTTATTCAATAAGTCGACTGTGTATGATGATATGCTAACATTTAAATCAAAAATTCATCAAATTTATACAAATGAAATAAATAAAGTAGTATTAAATTATGCAGACGATAAAAGAAAAATAAGAAGTGATAAGATGAGTACATATGCATGGTATCATTTTCGAATCGCGGAAACTAATCCTGATTATGAACTTGACATGCTACTGTGGGAAATTTCAAGTCTAGAAGAGGAAGAAGCAGTGCTATAACTGTATCCCTATTTTTAAGTAATAATTTTTATGTTTATTTAAGTAGTTAAATTTATTAATAAGTAAAAAAATTTTTGTATTGTTAAGAGAAATAAACAAAAAAAATTGTACAAATATATTTAAAATGAAAAAACATTCAGAATTTGTTTTATTTTGTTTGGTGATTTATTATTTAGTTTCATCGAAATATTGCATAATATGAATTAATTAAATGATTTATCATCATTTTTCTTAAGTAAAATACGGAGCACCGACAGGTATCTGGCCCCTCCTCACAATCTGGATGGCTCCATGGACAAGATTTAAAGTGACCATCGTCCTTGTCCTCATCTTCCATTATACCAAAATCATCATTTTCATTCAACATATCGAGGAACATTTTCACCATTTCCATGTGTTCGTATATTACACATCTCTCAAAATCAACTAAGAATTGTGCGAGCTTGTTTCTAATGTCACTCGTGATTTTATGAAATATTTTATACTATTACTAAAATTTACTTCCGATCTTTTTGACTGTTAGTTCTCTACTAATAATTGTTTTCAACGAACCAGTACTAAGGTGTGTGTTATGAAATTTAAGAAAAAACCATGTCAGCGTTTTTAGTCCAGAAAATAATTTAAAATTCGACTCAAAAAAATGAATACGTATATATGACATCTCTCTATCCTTTTTCAACTACTTAGTTTTAAATACTTATATATATATTTAATTTTTCCTCACTTCGTCTTTTGTCAAAAATAAAACAAAAAAAGCATTGTATAATGATTTTCTGTTAAGCTTCTTACAGTCTAGAAAGCTAAAATCGAGATTACTTTGCAATAAAAGTTCAAAGCTATAAGTTGTGAAAAATTTCTACTGCAATGGATCTAGTGGAAAAATTTAATTCGTACAATACAAAATCCTTAATCCATATAAAGGATCTAGATGAATTATCCTAACACACTATCGTACGTGCAAAGCGAGTAACAACAAAGTATGGGGAAACAGTTCAACTTGAGCTGGAAAACCACATAATGTTTCTCCCCAACCGATACAATGCATTGACCAATGCAGAATTAGAAGATCTTTCGAATAATAAATATCGACTACAAAGAAAAGGAGAGCGAAACCTGATCTTAGAAAGCGAGATGAACGAGTTTTTAATACCAAACTCCCAGTACCCCGTTTGGCAGTAAAAAATATGTTATGTTCATATATTTTGTAATTAACAAGAAAAAAATAATAATAATAATAAAAAAGAAAATGTTTTTTAATATGTATGTATATAAATATATATGATTGTGTTTTATTTAATATCTTTGGTTATATCATAAAGAAATTTCAAACATAAGTGACCACAATTATATGTATTAAAGTTTTGATATTGATTGTAGTTGTATTGAATATTTCTACCTAAATATTTGATTAATTCTAGAGGAGGTTGTAAATTTCCAAAGCTGTCGAAATATTGTTTTTCATTCTTGTTTCTATAGTATGCTACCCAATGAGTACCTGGGCCTGTTGATAAATCCAAATTGATTATTCCACACTCTACAGTCTTTGGTCGTTTTGGTAGTGAATCCAACATATAAACTCCTCTAAAGTGTGGAATATATCAAATTCTGATAATGGTCTGTTGGGTAGCATTTCTAATAGTTTTTTGAATGATCTTTACAAACAAGTCCATAACCGTTTTTATATGGTTTAAGGTACAGTCCTTCTCCCACAGAAA
Organism: Linnaemya vulpina; assembly: GCA_963675445.1. Taxonomy (NCBI): domain Eukaryota; kingdom Metazoa; phylum Arthropoda; class Insecta; order Diptera; family Tachinidae; genus Linnaemya; species Linnaemya vulpina. The sequence continues at coordinate 16,269,558 of OY776281.1, forward strand.
TAGACTCCATTGCCTTATTGTGTCTGGTGGCTTCCTCAAGTTGTTTTTTTGCATTCTTTGTTGCATTTACAGCTTTAGCTATAGCGGCACCTCCAGTTGCTAGACTACCAAGTGCACCTAGAGCAGTTAGAATCGGTATTATGGGCAAAAAACACCCATTTTTGGAACATTTATAATACGCGGTATTATAACACGAGCTTTTTTTCCCTTAAGAGATTTACTGATAGCTTTACGAGCAATCTTAATGGCTGAATTAATATCTTGTGGTTTTTTCTTCTTCAATATATTTGTTGCTGATTTAATTGTTTTATGAAACAGATTTTTGTCATTTATACGAATTCGTGGTGATGGTCTTTTCACTGTATTCCTTTTCTTTGCTTCAACACCCATACCAAGTTTAGTTTTTGCTTTCATTGCGTTGGTGACTATATATGAAAATGTTTTTTCTGCAAGATCACTATCTTTTGAAAGAACTCTTTCCCAAGCCGTATTTTCAAGAATTTTGTCAGCTTGATGTCTGCTGTTTAAGTCCTTATTTTTCGAGTAAGCAATATCGTGATTTTTGCAAGCAGCATCCAATAAGTTAATTCCTTTATCTCCTCTATCTAAACGCTTTTGTAATCTTGTGCCAGGTCCACAATACTGGTATCCAGGAAGATGTAATTCAAAAGGTAGAGAATTTATTGCTTTATTTAGTAAACCTTCTCCAACGATAGTTTGTTTGTGACTAAAATTTTTGTTATAAAGTACAATTATATTAATTTAATCTACAATAAAAGATAATGTTTGCAAGTTTAGCAAGTAGTTATTAAAATGCGCTTCATAAGACAGCATAAAAATATTTTAGTTCGTAATGCTGATATTTGTTCAAATGACAGTAAAAAAATAAGACATAGTTCCTTGTTACCAAATTATATTCGAGCATTAATAGTTGGTCCTTCAAATTGTGGAAAAACTAACATAATGATTAGTTTGCTGGAAAGTCCTAATGGTCTCAAGTTTGAAAATATTTACTTGTACTCAAAATCTTTATATCAACCTAAATATGAATACCTAAAGATATTAATTTCACCAATTAAAGGAATCGGATACTACACATTTGCAGAAAACGAGGACGTTGTTCCTCCTAGTGAAGCTAAAAGCAATTCAATTATGATTTTTGATGATGTTGCATGTGAAAAGCAAAACAATATACGTGCATATTTTTGTATGGGTCGTCATAAGAACGTAGACTCATTTTACTTGTGTCAGACTTACACGCGGATTCCAAAACATTTGATAAGAGATAATGCTAATGTAATTATTATGTTTAAACAAGATGAGACAAATATGAAACATGTATATGATGACCACGTTGCCAGCGACATGAACTTTGAAATGTTTCAACGTATTTGTAGAGAATGTTGGAAGGAAAAATACAGATTTTTGGTGATAAGTAAAGATAATGAACTAAACAATGGTCGTTATAGAAAGTCATTTGATTACTTCATCATAATATAATTTACTGTTCATCAAATGCACCCTGCAGTATTTAATCTGACTTCAAACTTTATACATGTGATTATTGTAACTGATCAGATAAGCAGATCTGATACCTGATAAACTGACCTGATACCTGTTAAACTGACCTGATAAGCTGATCTGATACCTGTTAAACTGACCTGATAAGCTGGTCTGATACCTGTTAAACTGACCTGATAAGCTGGTCTGATACCTGATAAACTGACCTGATAAGCTGTTAAGCTGATCTGGTAAGCTGATCTGGTACCTGATAAACTGATCTGATACCTGTTAAACTGACCTGATAAGCTGGTCTGATACCTGATAAACTGACCTGATAGCTGTTAAATTGGCCTGATAAGCTGATCTGGTACCTGATAAACTGACCTGATAGCTGTTAAACTGACCTGATAACCTGATCTGCTCCCTATTGAACTGACCTGATAGCTAAAATGAATGAAAAAATTCTTAAAGACTTGGTGGCAACAAGAAATATCTTGAAGAAAAAGCTTCGTAGTATAAAAACTGGTGAAATAGATACGCATCAGCAATTAACAGATACATTCAAGCCTATCACAGAACCTTTAAAAGAATTTATCAATAGCTCTAAATACATTGGTAGACCAGTTAAAAAAGAACCGAGTGATAAGGAAACTGGAATTGATGACAATGAAAGTTTTCATCCTCAGAACTCAACAATAAAATTGGAAACGAGTACGCCCAAGAAACTAAGTGAAGAAAAAATTTTTAAGCAATCTAATAGTAAAAGTAGCAGTAATTATGATGAAGATGACTTTTACTCACAAAATTCGAATAATGAAGAAAGTTATTCTGACTTATCACTATTGCAATCGAGAAACGAACTAGATACTAACTATGGTCACATAAAGATAATAATAACGAATGGAGATTTGGTAATTGCACCATCAAATTAAATCAAGATAAGATACAGGTTGGTGGACAAATATGGGGGCTCACGCCAGGACTTTTTTCTTTAATGTTTCATAAAGCACCAAAAAACTATGATAAATTCGAGCTTGAAATCTATAAAAAAATATTACTTGCTACCAATGCCCACAGGAGAGGCTATAAGTCTGATGGTCAAATCAAAGGGAGCATAGCCCATAAGTACAAACATATTATTGGAAAACTTTTCAAAGGAGACAATCATACAGGCTCATCAGATGTAACAAAAAGTAATTATTTAGGAAGGGGTTTGATGCAGTTTAACCCTCATAATCCAAACTATATATACTGGGATGATCCAAACGAGTTGGTAGATCGACTTAGACTACTGCTTGCATCACAGTCTGCAGGCCATACTAATCACAACAACGAAATTGTCTCAATTATTGAAGAACTACGTGAAGCTAATATAATTGTATAAACTATATACATACATAGATTTTTATATAAAACATGTCCGTTGATAAATTTGGGCATTATATTAACGATAGAAGTGAAGTAATTTCAACCAAAAATGCGCCTAAGTTGTTGGGCTTCTTTATGGATACGAACAAAAACATTGATGTCCAATACAAGAGAATCAAAAATGTTGCAAATGCTGTGGAGGAAAACGATGTTATCAGTAAATTGTTTCTGCAAACTGAACTCAAAAAACAGCAACAAGAAGTAGCTTTCCAGTTAGAAAATCTTAATGGTCATTTGCAGGATATCAATAAGAAAATGGATGGTAATAAATCACTTTTTGATATGGAAATTGAAGAGCTACGAGAAAAAATTTATAGAATAGAAAATTACATGTTCGTATCAATAGGTGCAAGTGCATCAAGCAGATCACAACACACTTAAAACAGCGACTGGAAAAATAAGATGTCTTCAAAGAGAAATGTTGTAAATGAATTGCATAAGCAGGCTCGAAACCGTTTTGTACGTCGTAGAGTTGTGATGAAAGGAATAGATGATCTTTGGCAAGCTGATTTAGTTGAAATGGGAAATTATTCCTTAGACAACAGAAATTATCGATTTTTGCTAACTGTAATTGATACATTCTCAAAATTTGCTTGGGCAGTACCTTTGAGAAGAAAGAATGCATTCGAAACAACTCAGGCAATGGAGAATATTTTCAAATTGGGACGAATACCGAAAAACTTGCAAACAGACGATGGTAAAGAATTTTTCAATAAACATTTCAGTCAGTTGATGAATAAATACAATATTAATCACTACTCAACATATAGCACTATGAAAGCGTCAATAGTAGAACGATTCAATAGAACATTAAAAGGAATGATGTGGAAGGAATTTAACTTAAATGGTTCATATAATTGGATTGATATGTATAGAGATTTACTTGATGCATACAATAGAAAAATTCATCGCACCATTAAAATGTCACCGATTAAAGTAAATTCAACAAATGAAAAACAGCTTTTAAACACAGTATTCAGTAATTTAAAGGTGTATAAAATGTCAAAATTTAATGCAGGAGATCATGTACGCATAAGCAAATATAAAAACATTTTTGAAAAAGGTTATACTCCGAATTGGACAACAGAAATCTTTACAATTAAAAGAGTACAAAATACATATCCTACAACATATATATTAGAAGACTATCGCGGAAATCCTATTAAAGGTGGATTCTATGAAGAAGAACTTTCAAAAACCAGATATCCTAATACATACCTAGTTGAAAAGGTTCTCAAAACTAAAGGACATAAGGTGTTTGTCAAGTGGCTGGGCTTTGGTAATGAGCACAATTCTTGGATAAGCAAAGATGAGATATTGTAAATGGAAGAATACAATAAATAAACAACAACAAAAACAACAACAATGGCATCAATATTTAATTTAGTTTAAAATAAGTAAATAAACAATAAATACGAAACTGCTTCTTATAAATCATACTGTGTGTTTAACCTCATTTATTTACAATCAAACAGTCACAATGTCAATAACATTGACTCTGAGCTCCAATTCATCAGAGCTATCTGCTAATTATTTTCCTCTTATTGATTTAAACGGAACCTATGAATGTGCTCTAACTGATTTTCATTCATACAACAGTATCCCGAATGTGGATGTCTACAACAATATATTTTATATCGGTGAACTTGTAATTGAAATACCGATCGGATCTTATGAATTAAATGATAAAGTTGACTATATAGAAGAACAACACAAACGATATATACCAGAAAACAAAATTTTGATTGAAGCCAATAACAATACAATGCAAGTCAAAGTCAGCAGCTCTAAAGAACCAATATATTTTAATAAAGAAAATACAATAGGTAGACTTTTAGGATTCAATAGCAGAATATTAACGCCAAACAAAGAACATTACTCTGATCTTCCAGTGAATATCTTTAAGGTGAATCTCTTGAGGATTGACAGCAGTATTGTGGTTAATACTTATATGAATAATTCTAAAGCTCATACACTACATGAATTTCCGATTAATGTGCCGGCTGGATATAAAATAGTTGAGATTCCCAAAAATCTTATTTATTTGCCAGTAAACTCCAGAGAGATAAGTTCACTAGCTCTTCGCGTGGTTGATCAAAACGGCGACTTAATTAATTTCAGAGGTGAGGAAATTACAATACGAATACATTTAAGGACAACTAAATAATGATAATATACAACACGAGTATATCAAAGAATACTACAGCAACATCTAATTCTCAAACGTTACAATCTAAGCAACAATTGAAAAGATCTGTTCGTCGAAAATCGCTTACAGCAGCAAACAAGAGTTTTCTCAAGTTACTGAACTTTAAATTGAAAACAAAATGAGTTCAGTAATAGACGTTTTAGATAAACCAATATCTGACGAAAATATTATCAAAAAGGATTATCACACATACATACCATACCTTCAGTCTTTTAACAACAACGATGAAATAAGAATTTCAATACAAAACCAAGATCTATATGTGTTACCCAGTGAAAGCTATATATATGTGGAAGGACTTGTTGTAGACGAAAAAACATCGAAATCTACACCCAACTTTCAGTTGAAAAATAATTTTGTTGCATATCTCTTTGATGAAATCCGCTATGAACTGAATGGTATTGAAATTGATCATACAAGATATTTGGGAGCCACCAGTACCATAAAAAATTTGGTTTCTTTATCACCTACGGAAAGCGTTGTGTTGCAAAATGCTGGATGGAATAAACTTGATAAAATAGATCTTCAAAATGGAAATTTTAATTTCTATGTACCACTCAAACTTCTTTTAGGATTCGCTGAAGACTACAATAAAGTTTTATTAAATGGTAAACATGAATTGATACTCTTGCGTAATAAGAACGATGAAGATCTTGTACACTCGAATGTTTCCACCGAGAAAGCAAAACTTACAATTTCACTAATATCATGGAGAATTCCACATGTTCAATTATCTGATCATAGTAAATTGAATATGATCAAAATACTTAATAATGGTGCTGCTATACCAATGGCATTCCGCAGTTGGGATTGTCATATGAATCCACACCTTAATACGGGAACCAATCACATATGGAATGTTAAACTGGCCGCTAATAAAGAACGCCCTCGTTTTGTCTTGATTGCCTTTTAACAAGAAAACAAGTTTGTTCATTGTGATCTTACTAACTTAAAAGTACATTTAAACTCAACATCTTACCCATATGACGATCTTAATATAAAATTCAAAAATGAGCGCTATGCGATTCTATATGATATGTATCTAAGATTCCAACAAAGCTACTACATGAAACAACCCCAACCTCTTCTAACAGGTCAAGAGTTTAAAAATAACGCTCCAATTATTGTAGTTGATGTCAGTCACCAAAACGAAACGCTCAATACCGGACCAATCGACATAAAAATTGAATTTGAAACAGCAACAAATATTCCAGCAAAAACATCAGCTTACTGCGTTCTTATTCATGACCGCGTAATAGAATACATACCAATAAAAGGTCAAGTCCGGAAGCTCTTATAAATTAAATAACATGGATGGTGATATTGTTTTTGTAGACTTGCAAGGTTTCAAAACTAATTCAAATGACTTCATCGCAAAAGAACTAGCTGTAGTTTTCAGCAACAAGGAATGGTTCAATTTCATCATAAAACCTCCTTTTGATTTCGCATGTTTTTCAGCAGTTTGGTTAACAAAAAACTATCATCATATTAACTGGAATGATGGATCAGTCTCATTTCAAAGCGTTTGCAAGTTTTTAAAATCCGATATAAGAAATTCACAAATATACATATGTTAAGGGGGGAGAGAAGAATAAATGGTTAGAAAAAATTATTCATCGAACAGTTTATAAC
>OY776281.1:16281329-16336329 GCA_963675445.1 Linnaemya vulpina
AAGCGAGTCATCTTAATCCTCAACTTCATTTTCATTATCAATTTTATGAGTATAACTATCAGTTGTTCATTAGTACATAGTATCGGATGTTTTTATAGAGTGATAAAAGTTTAAATCATTATAAAACATAGTAATATATTTTTGATATCAATGAAACGGTTTTTATTGGATAGAAAATTGTGTGACATTAATGTTTAAGAGCCAATATTATAACTTGACGACAAAGTTGGTGGTAGTAAATGTCAACGTTAGCATAACAAGTTGATAAAGTGGTTGGTAGTAACTTTTCATTATTACAACTTGCCGGTTATATTAAATGTATATATCTTATTGTGTGGCAATACAACTAGCAATTACCGACTACTTTTTACAGATTATTTAGATCGCGTAAGATTGTAGTGGCAACGACACACTTGTTTTTACCTTTTAAAAATATAGGCATCTTTTATTTGTGAAAATATAACTTTGTGTTATAAAATAAAAAATGTCAGTATCTAAGGAAACAATCGTGCGAGCTATGAGAAGACGGTCAAAAAACTTTTCAAGTAAAGAAGACCTATGTTTGGTGCTACCATATTAAAAAATAAGAAAGTATGGTAATATAAACATAAATCCTCCTGGTAAAACTTATCGCAAAGTCGAACTTGCCTTTAATATTTTGCACATACTTAGATTAAAAGAAAGTTGTAATAATGAAAATGTGTTTATCTGACCGATAATTGGCCCTAAATATGATTTCGGCCATATGGCCGCCACGGCTGCCGCGTACAAGGTGCAATCTGGAACACCAATTTTCACAAACAGTAACATTCTGACCATCATCGTTTTTAAAGCGCACCAAACAGTAATATTATGTGGATGTAATGGTGTTTCGACAAAAGCTTGTGGATTCTCCTCACTTCAAATGTGACAATTCTGTTTATTTACATACCCATTCAACCAAAAATGGGCTTCATCGGAAAATAAAATTTTGAATGGACGAAGTGCACGATAAGTTTGACGAACAGAACCATTATTTTGATTAAAAATTTTCACAATTTGCACGCGTTGCTCTGGTGTAAGTCGATCCATAATGAAATGTCAAAGCAAACTAAACAAAAAGCAATTATCAGCTGTTAAATGGGTGGTCAAATAAAGCAGTGATGCCAAAGTGTTATCACTTTATACAAAGCACCCTATATATGAGTTTTACCGAACACGCATAACAGAATGAAGAATTTGTATTTGATTACGGAATTAAAACTTTGCTTTCACTATATATTAATTGTGTGAACATCCTTTAAAAGTCAGCATTTGACCAAACTGTGAATCTCTTGGAATCGGTTGTAATCCCGAGCATTTTTGAATGCCAAAGAAAAGTAAGAAAAAAACAGTGTTTACTTAATCGCTCGAGTAATTAATCGAAGTTTTAGTTTAATCGCTTAACTTAATATATCATTAATAAGAATATATATATTCTTATATATTTTCATGAATATGCGCACTATTTCATTAATAAGAATACATATATTTCGAATTACTTTGGGACTTTATTATAAAAATCAAACAAAAACATATTTTAAACAACAACTAATAAAAAAAAAGTCAAATACTTTTGTTATGTATTTTAATTGCTGTATTAATTCAATGTAATAGTACATAAAGTGTACTTAATTTCATAAAGTACTTATTATAAAGCATTATTAATTATTCACTATAATTTATGAATACATCTCCTAAATCACTGTTTTAGAAATAGTATTTGGTTCATATATTTAAAATTTAAGACATTAAAAGATAACTAACCTTAGTTTCAATAAAAGCAGACTAGTAGTAGGATACTGTATGTGCCAGGACAATTAAAATTCTCAAATTTCAGCAATTAAATTAAAAAATTTTCAATTTTAATTGCCAAATTTATGTTAATTGTTTTTTTAAAGTAATTTGATACTTTAATGTTTGTGTGTGTGTATTTTCCCACGGTTAAATAGGGGTGTTCACATTGTTGTTGTTTTTTTTTTATAATGTTCGGGTAGGCGTGGGAATTTGTGTCTGTCCATATGTGACCTTGAGAATAAATGCCCGTCTGTATGTGAGCGTGGGAATTTGTGTCTGTCTATATGTGACCTTGGGAATACATGTCCGTCGGTATGTGAGCGTAGGAATTCTGTCTGTCTATGTGTGCTATAGCCTAATAGAAAATAAGAAATTTGTAGGAACATTAGAACATTTTTTTAGGAATTACACTATTTCAAAAGTGTTGTAGTTATATATGGATGGCCTTAATGTTTGTGGTTCGATTCTTTTGGCTGGAGTGAGATTTCTTCTTTTATTTTTTGTTTGTTTTTAATTTTGGTGTGTGTTTACTTAAGATATTTTGTCCAGCAGTTCAGTTATTTCTTTTTTGTTTGCAATGCTTGAGTGTGGGGGAATAATTTGATTATTCTGATCTTGAAGACGTTGTGAAAAAACTTTTACTATTGCATAAATATTGAAACTGATATTTTGTTTATTTTATACATGACGATCATCGATGCATTTTATTTGGGGATCTGGATGGTGGTGCGATTTCTGTATTTTGTAGAATATGAATATTTATGCTATGTTTAAGTGTGTGTGTTTTTGTGTACTGAGTGGCGATTTGAATGTCTGCCTGTCAGACAGGCTGTGTGTGTGTGTGATGATTGGTGAGTCTATATGACAGTCCGCTTTCTTGCTTTCCTGGATTTTGCGCAAGTGGGTCACTATGAAATGTGATAAGATGTACATATTCATGCGTACATAAATATCTACAAATTTATTTCATTTACGCATATACATACAAACAAATAATAAGCGTTTATTCTTTGTGCCCAAGTATTCCCTTGACCATTTGAATGAATGAACCATTGTTTAAACATATGCATTGTTTTAATTTTTATTAATATATAATATTTATGAAATTATGTATATATTTTTATTTATATCTCAATTTAAATTTGCCTCTACTACAACCGCTGCCTCTAACAACTATTGATCGTCTCCATAAATCGCAAGAAAAAGAGGTATGTATATTTTTGGGAGTATTTCAACACTCAATATTTCTATTTGAGGTTTGATTGCTACCTCTCTTCGATAGTCTGTTGTGGTTGGCTGCGAAGACACCGCTAAAAAGTGATCCTCATCGCCTGTTAGCATATCATCGTATTCTGTAGGATTTGATATCTCAGGTGCAGATGTTGGCTGCGATGACAGCTCTAACAAAAGTTCCTCATCTTCTTCAAGATGTTTCTCGAACTCTTCCTGTCTGGTTTTTCTTAGATATTCCTTAAAATGGTGACGCTGAAGTCTGCGATACAATGGTGTGTACCAGAAGGGCTTCATTTTACAAATAAAAGCTGAACTTAAAATTTTAATAATTCTGCTTTTGAAAATTTGTTTAGCTACAAAACTTTTGTAGTTTGTCATTTATATAAATATTGTCCACTTAGCAGTTTCATTCCCATAAACATTTTGTATTGTAGAGGCATGCATAAGCGTGTCCCTATACTCTATATATATCACATTCCATTCAAAACTTTGTAACGTATCTGCATGCACAAACATGTCTCTATACTCTGTAGATATCACTTATCAAAATATTTGTTTACATATATATTGTCTACGTAGCAGAGTCTTTTGCCACAAAATTTTAGAACGTCTCTACATACATAAGCATGTCTACGTATGTTTGCTTACATAAATATTGTCTACGTAGCAGTTTCATTCCCTTAAACATTTTGTATTGTAGAGGCATGCATAAGTTCCATCTCATATACCCGCTGTACTTCTAAAACTACTTTATTAAAATTTTGCAACCAATTATTTTTGTAGCTACAAGTTACTAGCTACACAAATACTGAAAACTACTTTGTTGAAATGTAGCGTACTAGACCATACAAAACATTTTCGCGAATTAATATAAATCAACTTTGTTCGGACTAAAGTCAGTACATTTTTGTATCTAAAAGCAATAAGTCGTGAATGCTTCAAAACTCATTGTGTTTTAAAAAATATAAATTTTTTAATATTACATACTTAAAACAGTATTTAAGTGCATTTGAATAAATATATATAAAAAAAATATAAAAAATATGAGTTCTTCAGTTTTTCGTTGTAATATCTGTAATAAGCAATACAGATACCGAAAGTGCTATTTAGAACATTGCAAAAGTCATGTTCAACCCCAAGGTGTGCAGCAGTCCGTACAACCCCAAAATGTGCAGCAGTCCGTAGAACCCCAAGATGTATATCATTCCATACAACCCTATAACCCAATGGTCCACAACAATTTGCTATATCAGTATCCCGTGCAGTATCAGAATCCAGTGCAGTATCAGTGTCCAGTGCAGGTTCCAGCGTATCCTTTGTATCCGTATCCAGTGTCAACCAACCAATTCACAGCATCTATGGAAATTCCATATCCCATTAAATATAGCGTACCTATACAGTTGCAGCAAAATAATATGCCTAATTATTACCCAAGCTATTTGCCCGTAGAGAATCCTCCTCAAGACATGGATATAAGTTAAGTTATTCCACATAATCAGGCAAATACACAAAATGATAAAGTAGAAATGGATATCTCAAATTTTGCGGATGATCTACTCTCTCAAGGTCCAAATGAATGCAAATATTATATAATAAATAGTGCTTTTAAAAATAATTTTACAACATTTGAAGTTCCAATAAGTAAAGACTGTCTGTTATTTGAAGATGCTATAAAGGAAAATAGACCTATCATCAAGGAAGGACTTCAAAATAGTATAGCTGTGCATAACATTATTAAGTTTAATATTACTCTCATTGGGGAGTATATTAAAATTGTTGGTGATGATATGGAATTGTGTACTATTTCACATAGAGCGAAAATGGATCTTTTGTGCTTTGCAAATGATGTTGAGGAAATGATAACAAAACAACTGCAGGAAATCCACAACAAAATGTCCGAGTTTCAAGAGCGGGATTCTGGCTGGACTCTAATTAGAATTGTTCGTCTCGAAGTTGCAGTAAATAAGTCAGCTTTGGTGAGAGGATCAAGTTGGATTAGTACGCCAGAGAAACTAAAAAGTAAAATGGCATGTATAAATGTTGAAAACAATGACATTTATTGTTTTAAATGGGCCATTATATCTGCACTGGATACATCTGATATTAAACCCAGACAACGGTGCAGCTCATACAATATTGCAGACATTAGCGCTGATATTATTCATTTGCAAAACGGGATTGAAATTGATTTTACAAATTTAAAGTTCCCGTTAGCTTCAAAAAGTATTAAGACATTTGAAGAACGCAATCCTGATATTAGCGTTAATGTATTCGGATATATCAATGAAAGCAATGAAATTATTGGACCGTACCACAACACCAAGAAAGAAAAACATAGACATGTAAATTTATTAGTTTTAGAAAAAGTTGAAGGATACCATCACTATATTTTTATTAAACAAATATCAAAGTAAGTCAAGAAATATACATATACACCAATGCACATATAAATATATTGATTGCAAATTCATATCTATTTTCCTTCCACAGACTTTTAAAACACCAGACCGCGAAAAACTGCAAAAAACTGATGTTTTACAACAGCTGTCTGCAATATAGCCACAATGGTAGTACTATGGAGCAACACAAATTGGAATGTGGACAAATTGTGTCTGAGCTTCCATCAGAGGACAAGTCAACATTATGCTTCAAGGACCATCAACGACAGATGGATGTACCATTTGTTGTATATGCAGATTTTGAATGCGTATTGCAGGATACTAGTATTAGAGTAAGTGACAAAAGTAGGTATAGCAAAAAGCACATTCTTTGTGCTTTTAGTTATTATATTAAATGTAAGCATAATGATAAGTTAGATAAGTTGATGCAGGCGAAAATTTTGTAGATTGTATAATTAGCGATTGCGGAAATATTTTCAATGATTATTTGAAAATTAAGAACCGAATGGATGATTTTTCTCCTTTCGAAAATTTTAATTTTCGAAATGCGATAAATTGTCACATTTGTCATAAATATCTAGCCAATGATAGAGTGAGAGATCACTGCCGCATAATTGGTAAATTTAGAGGAGCGGCTCATAATATATGCAATTTAAAATTTCAAATTCCAAAATTTATACCAATCTATTTCCAAAATTATTCATCTTATGACTCACATCTTTTTGTTAAAGAGTTGGGTAAAAAATCTGACAATATAAAAGTCCTTCCGCTCAATAAAGAATTATACATATCACTATCTAGATTTTCAAAAATGATCGACAACTACAACCTTGAACTTAGATTTTTGGACACAATTCGTTTTATGCCAGATAGTTTAGAATCTTTAGCCAATAATCAAACACATTTTAGCAAACACAATTTAAAACAAAAAAAGAGTTTGATCTTGTGAGAAGGAAAAAAAGGTGTTTTTCCTTATGATTTTCTAAATTCTTTTGAAAAAATGAAGTTAGGTTAGCTTCCAGCAAGGGAAGATTTCTTCAATACCTCAATAATACGGAGTGTTATTGAGGTATATAATCTTGCAAAACCTTGCAAGATTATATGGAAGTTTATTTAAAAGCGGACGTACTCTTACTTGCAGATATATTTGAAAAGTTTAGAAAGGTTTGTAAGAGTATCTATAACCTAGATCCATGTCAATATTACACTGCACCAGGACTATCGTGGGATGCTATGCTAAAGTACACAAATATAGAACTAGAGCTTTTGACGGACATAGATATGTACAATTTCTTCAAGAAAGGAATACGTGGTGGACTTGTACAATGCAGTAACCGATATTCAAAGGCTAACAACAAATATTTACCTGATTTCGATGGAGAGAAGCCCTCAGAATTTATTGTCTATTTAGACGCAAATAACCTCTACGGTTGGGCTATGTCTGAGTATCTACCTTATGGCGGATTCAGATGGCTATCAGCTGAAGAGCTAAATCTGGATCCTAAAACCATAGATGATAGTTCAAGTGATGGATATGTCTATGAAGTTACTTTCTGTCCGGAAAACAAAAAAATTCAGCAAACAAAGCACACTAAATTAATTGCAGATTTTTCAACAAAACAAACATACGTCATACACTATAGAGTTCTCAAACAATGTTTGAAGTATGGTCTAGTTCTAAAAAAAAGTGCATCGGATTCTCACTTATAAACAATCAAACTGGTTGAAAAGTTATATAGACTTAAACACCAACCATAGAGCAACTGCAAAAAACGCATTTGAGAAAAATTTCTTCAAATTACTAAATAATGCAGTATATGGTAAAACTATGGAGAATGTGGAAAAGAGAAAAGATGTACGAATAGTTACGAACTGGAATAGGACAAACTGTAATCATTTAGGAGCTCAAGATTGAATATCTAAACCTAATTTTCATAGTTTGTCAATATTTTCTGAGAATATGGTAGCGATTGAAATAAATAGAGTGAAAACCTATTACAATAAACCTATATATTTAGGATTTTGTTTATTAGAGCTTTCCAAATGGAAAATGTATGATTTCCATTATGGGTATATGCAACCCAAATTCAAGTAATACTTATTACTGAATTATATGGATACTGACTCTTTCATTTACACAGTAAAAACAGAAGACTTTTACGCCGACATAAAAACTGACGTCGTCCATAAGTTTCATACGTCTGATTATCCAAAAAACAATATATATGGTTTCCCTCTAGCAAACAAAAAGGGGTTGGGTATGATGAAGGATGAGAATTGTGGAAAAATAATAAAGGAGTTTGTAGGATTGAGATCAAAGATGTATTCCTTTAGTGTGCAGTATTAAAAAATCGAAAGGGATAAAGAAATGCATTCTTGATAAGTACGACACAACTTCTTATAGAAACTGTTTATTTAATAAGTCTACTGTATATGATGACATGTTAATATTTAAATCAAAAGTTCATCAAATTTATACAAATGAAATAAATAAAGTAGTGTTAAATTATGCATATACGATAAAAGAAAAATAAGAAGTGATAAGATGAGTACATATGCATGGTATCATTTTCGGATCGAGGAAACTAATCCCGATTATGAACTTGACATGCTACTGTGGGAAATTTCAAGACTAGAAGAGGAAGAAGCAATGCAATAATTGTATCCCTATTCTTAAGTAATAATTTTTATATATATTTAAGTAGTGAAATCTATTAATAAGTAAAAAAATTGTTGTATTGTTAAGAGAAATAAACAAAAATTATACAAATATATATATAAAATGAAAAACATTCAGAATTTGTTTTATTTTGTTTTGTGATTTATTATTTAGTTTCATCGAAATATTACATAATATGAATTAATTAAATGATTTATCATCATTTTTCTTAAGTAAAATACGGAGCATCGACAGGTAGCTGGCCCTTTCTCACAATCTGGATGGCTCCATGGACAAGACTTAAAGTGACCATCGTCCTTGTCTTCATCTTCCATTATACCAAAATCATCATTTTCATTCAACATATCGAGGAACATTTTCACCATTTCCATGTGTTCGTATAGTTGACATCCCTCCAAATCAACTAAAAATTGTGCGAGCTTGTTTCTAATGTCACTCATGATTTTTATGGAATATTTTATACTATTACCAAAATTTACTTCCGATCTTTTTGAATGTCAGTTCTCTACTAATAATTGTTTTCAACGAACAAGTTGTAAGAGAAATTTTATATAATTTATAAAACTAAATCTACGTTCCACTCCAAAAACAAATTCAAATTTTAGAGTAAAGGACTCAAAAATGTATATAAGTATCTCTCTATCTTCTTCTAACAACAGATTTTATTATTAATCTTTTCGTCTTTTGCTCCCTCTCTCTCCCACAAACACACACACACACAAATCTAATATCATTGCTTAATAATTTTCAGTTAGACTTCTTAAAGTCTAGAAAGCTTATATCGAGATTAATTCGAAATTTAAGTTCAAACTTATAAGTTGTGAAACATTTATAGCGCAATGAGTTTAATAAGCAAATTCAATTCCTGTAATACAAAATCCCTAATCCATATAAAGAATTTAGATGAATCATCCAAATACACCATCGTACGTGCAAAGCGAGTAACAACAAAGTATGGGGAAACAGTTCAACTTGAACTGGAAAACCATATAATGTTTCTCCCCAACCGATATAATATTTCAACAGATGTCGAATTAGATGATCTTTCAAGTGATAAATATCGACTACAAAGAAAAGGAGAGCGAAACCTTATCCAGGATAGTGAGATGAATGAGTTTTTGATACCAAACTCCCAGTACCCCGTTTGGCAGTAAAAAAATGTTATGTGGATATATTTTGTAATTAACAAGAAAAAAATAATAATAATAATAAAAAATAAAATGTTTTTAAATATATATGATTGTGTTTTATTTAATATCTTTGGTTATCTCATAAAGAAATTTCAAACATAAGTGGCCACTATTATATGTATTAAAGTTTTGATATTGATTGTAGTTGTATTCAATATTTCTACCTAAATATTTGATTAATTCTAGACGAGGTTGTAAATTTCCAAAGCTGTCGAAATATTGTTTTTCATTCTTGTTTCTATAGTATGCTACCCAATGAGTACCTGAGCCTGTTGATAAATCCAAATTGATTATTCTACACTCTACAGTCTTTGGTCGTTTTGGTAGCGAATCCAACATAAAAACTCCTCTGAAGTGTGGAATATATTTTGAAAATTTTCTCAGATCAAATTCTGATAATGGTCTGTTGGGAAGCATGTCTAAAAGTTTTTTGATTGATCTTTAAAAACAAGTCCATAACCGTTTTTATATGGTTTAAGGTATAGTCCATCTCCCACCGCAATTGACTCCATTGCTTTGTTGTGTCTAGTGGCTTCCTCAAGTTGTTTTATGCATTTTTTGTTGCATTTACAGCTTTAGCTATAGCGGCACCTCCAGTTGCTAGACTACCAAGTGCACCTAGAGCAGTTAGAATCGGTATTATGGGCAAAAAACCACAAATTTTTGGGACATTTATAATGCGTGGCATTACAACAGGAGCTTTTTTCCCCTTAAGAGATTTACTGATAGCTTTACGAGCAATCTTAATGGCTGAATTAATATCTTGTGGCTTTTCCTTCTTCAATATTTTTGTTGCTGATTTAATTGTTTTGTGAAACAGTTTTTTGTCATTTATACGAATTCGTGGTGATGGTCTTTTCACTGTATTCCTTTTCTTTGCTTCAACACCCATACCAAGTTTAGTTTTTGCTTTCATTGCGTTGGTGACTATATATGCAAATTTTTTTTCTGCAAGATCACTATCTTTTGAAGGAACTCTTTCCCAAGCTTTATTTTCAAGAATTTTGTCAGCTTGATGTCTGCTGTTTAAGTCTTTATTTTTCGAATAAGCAATATCGAGATTTTTGCAAGCAGCATCCAATAAGTTAATTCCTTTATCTCCTCTATCTAAACGCTTTTGTAATCTTGTGCCAGGTCCACAAGATGTAATTCAAAATCCAGGAAGATGTAATTCAAAAGGCAGAGAATTTATTGCTTTATTTAGTAAACCTTCTCCAACTACAGTGTGCTTGAGACTAAAACTTTTGTTATAAAATACAACCATATTACTTTAATCCACAATAAAAGATATTGTTTGCAAATTTCACAAGTAGTTATTAAAATGCGTTAAATGTTCGTAATGCTGATATTTGTTCAAATGACAGTAAAAAAATAAGACATATTTCCTTGTTACCAAATTCTATTCGAGCATTAATAGTTGGTCCTTCAAATTGTGGAAAAACTAACATAATGATTAGTTTGCTGGAAAGTCCTAATGGTCTCAAGTTTCAAAATATTTACTTGTACTCAAAATCTTTATATCAACCGAAATATGAATACCTAAAGAAATTAATTTCACCAATTAAAGGAATGGGATACTACACATTCGCAGATAACGATTATGTTGTTTCTCCTAATGAAGCTAAAAGCAATTCAATTATGATTTTTGATGATGTTGCATGTGAAAAGCAAAACAACATACCTGCATATTTTTGTATAGGTCGTCATAAGGACGTAGATTCATTTTACTTGTGTCAAACTTACACGCGGATTCCAAAAGATTTAATAAGAGATAATGCTAATGTAATTATTATGTTTAAACAAGATTCGACAAATATGAAACATGTATATGATGATCACGTTGCCAGCGATATGAACTTTGAAATGTTTCAACAAATTTGTAGAGAATGTTGGAAGGAAAAATACGGATTTTTGATGATAAGTAAAGATAATGAACTAAACAATGGTCGTTATAGAAAGTCATTTGATTACTTCATCATAATATAATTTGCTGTTCATCTAATGCACCCTTTAGTATTTAATCTGACTTCAAACTTTATACATGTGATTATTGTAACTGATCAGATAAGCTGATCTGACACCTGTTAAACTGACCTGATAAGCTGATCTGATAAGCTGACCTGATAAGCTGATCTGGTACCTGATAAGCTGATCTGATACCTGATGAGCTGATCTGATAGCTGATCTGTTAACCTGATCTATTAAACTGATCTGCTTCCTATTGAACTGACCTGATAACTAAAATGAATGAACAAATTCTTAAAGACTTGGTGACTACAAGAAATATCTTGAAGAAAAAGCTTCGAAGTATAAAAACTGGTGAAATAAATACAAATGAACAATTAAGAGATACATTCAAGCCTATCGCAGAACCTTTAAAAGAATTTATCAATAGCTCTAAATACGTTGGTAGACCGGTTAAAAAAGAACCGAGTGATAAGGAAACTGGAATTGATGACAATGAAAGTTTTCATCCTGAGAATTCAACAATAAAATTATAAACGAGTACGCCCAAGAAACTAATTGAAGAATCAATGTTTAAACAATCTAATAGTAAAAGTAGCAGTAATTATGATGAAGATGACTTTTACTCACAAAATTCGAATAATGAAGAATGTTATCCTGACTTATCACTATTACAATCGAGAAACGATCTAGATACTAACTATGGTCCACATAAAGACAATAATAATCAATGGAGATTTGGTAATAGCACCATCGAGTTAAATCAAGATAAGATATAGGTTGGTGGACAAATATGGGCTCTCACGCCAGGACTGTTTTCTTTAATGTTTCATAAAACACCAAAAGACTATGACAAATTTGAGCTTGAAATCTATAAAAAATATTACTTACTACCAATTCTCACAGGAGAGACTATAAGTCTGATGGTCAAATCAACGGGAGCAAAGCCCATATGTACAAACATATTATTGGAAAACTTTTCAAAGGAGAAAATCATAAAAGCTCATCAGATGTAACAAAAACTAATTATTTAGGAAGGGGTTTGATGCAGTTTAACCCTCATAATCCAAACTATATATACTGGGATGATCCGAAAGAGTTGGTAGATCGACTTAGACTACTGCTTGCATCACATTCTGCAGGCCATACTAATCACAACAACGAAATTGTCTCAATTATTGAAGAACTACGTGAAGCTAATATAATTGTATAAACTATATACATAAATAGATTTTTTTATAAAACATGTCCGTTGATAAATTTGGGCATTATATTAATGATAGAAGTGAAGCAATTTCAACCAAAAATGCACCTGAGTTGTTGGGCTTCTTTATGGATACGAACAAAAACATTGATGTCCAATACAAGAGAATCAAAAATGTTGCAAACGCTCTGGAGGAAAACGATGTTATCAGTAAATTGTTTCTGCAAACTGAACTCAAAAAACAGCAACAAGAAGTAGCTTTCCAGTTAGAAAATCTTAATGCTCACTTGCAGGATATCAATAAGAAAATGGATGATAATAAATCACTTTTTGATATGGAAATTGAAGAGTTACGAGAAAAAATTTAAAGAATAGAATATTACATGTTCGTATCAAAAGTTCAGCTATATGCACCAAGTAGATCACAACACACTTAAAACAGCGACTGGAAAAATAAGATGTCTTCAAAAAGAAATATTGTAAATGAATTGCATCAGGCTCGAAAACGTTTTGTACGTCGTAGAGTTGTGATGAAAGGAATAGATGATCTTTGGCAAGCTGATTTAGTTGAAATGGGAAATTATTCCTTAGACAACAGAAATTATCGATTTTTGCTAACTGTAATTGATACATTCTCAAAATTTGCTTGGGCAGTACCTTTGAGAAGAAAGAATGCATTCGAAACAACTCAGGCAATGGAGAATATTTTCAAATTGGGACGAATACCGAAAAACTTGCAAACAGACGATGGTAAAGAATTTTTCAATAAACATTTCAGTCAGTTGATGAATAAATACAATATTAATCACTACTCAACATATAGCACTATGAAAGCGTCAATAGTAGAACGATTCAATAGAACATTAAAAGGAATGATGTGGAAGGAATTTAACTTAAATGGTTCATATAATTGGATTGATATGTATAGAGATTTACTTGATGCATACAATAGAAAAATTCATCGCACCATTAAAATGTCACCGATTAAAGTAAATTCAACAAATGAAAAACAGCTTTTAAACACAGTATTCAGTAATTTAAAGATGTATAAAATGCCAAAATTTAATGCAGGAGATCATGTACGCATAAGCAAATATAAAAACATTTTTGAAAAAGGTTATACTCCGAATTGGACAACGGAAATCTTTACAATTAAAAGAGTACAAAATACATATCCTACAACATATATATTAGAAGACTATCGCGGAAATCCTATTAAAGGCGGATTCTATGAAGAAGAACTTTCAAAAACCAGATATCCTAATACATACCTAATTGAAAAGGTTCTCAAAACTAAAGGACATAAGGTGTTTGTCAAGTGGCTGGGCTTTGGTAATGAGCACAATTCTTGGATAAGCAAAGATGAGATATTGTAAATGGAAGAATACAATAAATAAACAACAACAAAAACAACAAGAATGGCATCAATATTTAATTTAGTTTAAAATAAGTAAATAAACAATAAATACGAAACTGCTTCTTATAAATCATACTGTGTGTTTAACCTCATTTATTTACAATCAAACAGTCACAATGTCAATAACATTGACTCTGAGCTCCAATTCATCAGAGCTATCTGCTAATTATTTTCCTCTTATTGATTTAAACGGAACCTATGAATGTGCTCTAACTGATTTTCATTCATACAACAGTATCCCGAATGTGGATGTCTACAACAATATATTTTATATCGGTGAACTGGTAATTGAAATACCGATCGGATCTTATGAATTAAATGATATAGTTGACTATATAGAAGAACAATACAAACGATATATACCAGAAAACAAAATTTTTATTGAAGCTAATAACAATACAATGCAAGTCAAAGTCAGCAGCTCTAAAGAACCAATATATTTTAATAAAGAAAATACAATAGGTAGACTTTTAGGATTCAATAGCAGAATATTAACGCCAAACAAAGAACATTACTCTGATCTTCCAGTGAATATCTTTAAGGTGAATCTCTTGAGGATTGAAAGCAGTATTGTGGTTAATACTTATATGAATAATTCTAAAGCTCATACACTACATGAATTTCCGATTAATGTACCGGCTGGATATAAAATACTTGAGATTCCCAAAAATCTTATTTATTTGCCAGTAAACTCCAGAGAGATAAGTTCACTAGCTCTTCGCGTGGTTGATCGAAACGGCGACTTAATTAATTTCATAGGAGAGGCAATTACAATACGAATACATTTAAGGACAACTAAATAATGATAATATACAACACGAGTATATCGAAGAATACTACAGCAACATCTAATCCTCAAAAATTACAACCTAAGCAACAATTGAAAAGATCTGTTCGTCAAAAATCGCTTACAGAAGCAAGCAAGAGTTTTCTCAAGTCACTGAACTTTAAACTGAAAACAAAATGAGTTCAATAATAGACGTTTTAGATAAACCAATATCTGATGAAAATATAATCAAAAAGGATTATCACACATACATACCATACCTTCAGTTTTTTAACAACAACGATGAAATAAGAATTTCAATACAAAACCAAGATCTATATGTGTTACCTAGTGAAAGCTATATATATGTGGAAGTACTTATTGTAGACGAAAAAACATCGAAATCTACACCCAACTTTCAGTTGAAAAACTATTTTGTTGCATATCTCTTTGATGAAATTCGCTATGAACTAAATGGTATTGAAACTGATCATATAATATATTTGGGAGCCACCAGTACCATAAAAAAATTGATTTCTTTATCACCTACGGAAAGCGTTGTGTTGCAAAATGCTGGATGGAATAAACTTGATGAAATAAATCTTCAAAATGGAAATTTTAATTTCTATGTACCACTCAAACTTCTTTTAGGATTCGCTGAAGACTATAATAAAGTTTTATTAAATGGTAAACATGAGTTGATACTCTTGCGTAATAAGAACGATGAGGATCTTATACACTCGAATGTTTCCACTGAGAAAGCAAAACTTACAATTTCACTAATATCATGGAGAATTCCACATGTTCAATTATCTGATCATAGTAAATTGAATATGATCAAAATACTTAATAATGGTGCTGCTATACCAATGGCATTCCGTAGTTGGGATTGTCATATGAATCCACACCTTAATACGGGGACCAATCACATATGGAATGTGAAACTGGCCGCTAATAAAGAACGCCCTCGTTTTGTGTTGATTGCCTTTCAACAAGAAAACAAGTTTGTTGATTGTGATCTTACTAACTTAAAAGTACATTTAAACTCAACCTCTTACCCATATGACGATCTTAATATAAAATTCAAAAATGAGCGCTATGCGATTCTATATGATATGTATCTAAGATTCCAACAAAGCTACCACATGAAACAACCCCAACCTCTTCTAACAGGTCAAGAGTTTAAAAATAACGCTCCAATTATTGTAGTTGATGTCAGTCACCAAAACGAAACGCTCAATACCGGACCAATCGACATAAAAATTGAATTTGAAACAGCAACAAATATTCTAGCAAAAACATCAGCTTACTGCGTTCTTATTCATGACCGCGTAATAGAATACATACCAATAAAAGGTCAAGTCCGGAAGGTCTTATAAATTATATAGCATGGATGGTGATATTGTTTTTGTAGACTTGCAAGGTTTCAAAAATAATTCAAATGACTTCATCGCAAAAGCACTAGCTGTAGTTTTCAGCAAAAACGAATACCTCAATTTCATCATAAAATCTCCTTTTGATTTCGCATGTTTATCAGCCAAAAAACAGAGAGAAGCAGTTTGGTTAACAAAAAACTATCATCATATTAACTGGAATAATGGATCAGTCTCATTTCAAAGCGTTTGCAAGTTTTTAAAATCCAATATAAGAAATTCAAAAATATATGTTAAGGGGGAAGAGAAGAAAAAATGGCTGGAAAAAATTATTCATCAAACAGTTTATAACATTGGAGACATTGGCTGCATTAATTTGAAACAAATGGAAACTAAGCGTTCAATATATCTCTATTATAGCTATCACGACTATGGTGTTTGTGCCTTAAGGAATGCAATTTTAATTAAAAATGAAAATGTTGACAAACTTTTAAATAAATGCTTATAAAAATTAAAATAAATGTCTTTTTACTTCAAATAAAAACCCACATACATATTTTTTTTTCAGAGAACACACAAACAAACATACACAATGGTTCATTTATTCACTCAAATGGTCAAGGGAATATTTGGGCACATAGAATAAACGATTATTATTTGTTTGTATGTATATGCGTAAATGAAATAAATTTGTAGATATTTATGTACGCATGAATATGTACATCTTATCACATTTCATAGTGACCCACTTGCGCAAAATCCAGGAAAGCAAGAAAGCGGACTGTCATACAGACTCACCAATCGTCACACACACACACACAGCCTGTCTGACAGGCAGACATTCCAACCGCCACTCAGAGCACAAAAAACACACACACTTAAACATAGCATAAATATTCATATTCTACAAAATACAGAAATCGCACCACCATCCAGATCCCCAAATAAAATCCATCAATGATCGTCATGTATAAAATAAACAAAATATCAGTTTCAATATTTATGCAATAGCAAATTTTTTTTTGACAACGCCTTCAATCAGATCAGAATAATCATATTATTCCCCCACATTCAAGCATTGCACACAAAAAAAAAAATAACTGAATTGCTGGACAAAATATTTTTAGTAAACACACACCAAAATTAAAAACAAGCAAAAAATAAAAGAAGAAATCTAACTTCAGCAAGAAGAAACGAGCCACAAACATTAAGGCCATCCATATATAACTACAACACTTTTGAAATAGTGTAATTCCTAAAAAAATGTTCTAATGTTCCTAAAAATTTCTTATTTTCTATTAGGCTATAGCACACATAGACAGACAGAATTCCTACGCTCACATATGGACAGACACAAATTCCCACGCTCACATACCGACGGGCATGTATTCCCAATGTCACATATGGACAGACACAAATTCCCACGCTCAGATACCGACGGACATGTATTCTCAAGGTCACATATGGACAGACACAAATTCCCACGCTCACATACGGACGGACATGTATTCTCAAGGTAACATATTGACAGACGCGAATTCCCACGCCTACCCCAACATAATAAGAAAAAAACAACAACAATGTGAACCCTCCTATTTAACCGTGGGAAAATACACATACACACATTAAAATATCAAATTACTAAAAAAACCAATTAATATAAATTTGGCAATTAAAATTTCAAAATTTTAAATTTAATTGCTGAAATTTGAGAATTTTAATTGGTCTCGCACATACATTATCCTACTACTTATATATATATATATATATATATATATATATATATATATATATAGATATATATATATAAATATATATATATATATATATATATATATATATATTTATATATATATATATATATATATATATATATATATATACATATATATGTATATACATAATTCTAGTATTAAAACAAAAATAACCTTGAAACAATGAAAAAAGTTCAGATTATAAGGGATAATTGTGAACGGGGCTTGATGTTGACTAAATCGAACTGCATTGTGACTGGTAAAGGAAGTTCATTAACTCCTGGTATTCCTCAAATTCAAAGTCACTTTGTCATATACAACTCTGCATTGAAAAGAAACTTTACCTTGGGCTCGTTTCTCAAAAATAAAATTTACAAATCTACTATTAAAAATGCACAGAAAACAACAATACTTTTGCAAAATTGATTGTTTGTTTTGTTGATATTTTACTTATAGATTTGTACCTTTTGTTTCGAGAAACGGGCACCTGACAATTTGCAAGAAATCCGCTTGATTTTTTAAAATTTCCGTTGATAATACGTACACACAACTTGCATAAAAGTACTGGCACGTCTAAACGCAGGTTAACAGAAGCTTTACTATGCTATTTTATAATCACGTTCAACCGGTGTAAGGTTTAGTTAGGGATGTGTTAATGTCGTGATTTTTTCGTGTCACACGTTGTTCTTCCCTAACGACGCGCCATTCACACAATGTTACTTCAGCTAAACAAAATATATTCTGGTATACTTTTCCAGCTAAATCCCAAACATATATTTGTCTATTTTTACTAGTTTTTATAACAATTTTAATTTCGTTTACTATGTGTCTTTATAGTTTATCTTAAGATATAAATTATTTATATATACTCGAAAAAATGCTGCAGTACGACAACAAACCATTTGAAATTTAAGATAAAAATATGCGAACAAACTATAATCTGTTGGTAGTAAGCAATACGAATTTGCTTTACTATAAGGTAATTAACAAGCATATATAAATAACGTATGTACTTATAGAGGGTGTTCTGTTAAGATCAATGGAACTTTACATCAAATTAAATTTTAAGCTAACTATCTCTTTTAATCTAAAGGTATATGACATTAACATGTGGAAATTATTTCGAGAGTGGGCCACCGTGGATACATTCTTAAAAGTCCAATTTTGTGTCACTTTTTCTTTCAATGAACATATCTGACGAACAAATTAGTTGTACAATTAAATTTGAATAAGCTCATATAAGAAATATTCATATAAGACTGATGTTATTGAACTGGCTATAAATAAATAAATAAACTTTTAAAAGGTAAAAGTAAACAATATTAAGAACAAGGTATGATTCTAAAAAAACACAAGTTTATATATTAGTTACAAAGGAATATTCAAATTTCGAAACATTCGCCAATTTTTAGATATTCGCTTTGTAGGCGAAGGTCTCTTAAATATTTAAAAAAACATATTAAAAATTATGAACAAATTGCATAAAGCCTAGAGGAAATTCGAAGTAATAGCATATCTGCAATAATTAAGAAAATCATATCAATTCAAAGAACATATCATATTAAATAGTTATGATATGGAATTTGCTTCTATCGATCAATATACAATGAAACCTCTGATAGGCATTCACGGTCGAGCTATTTTTGTCCGGTTATAAGACGTGTCCGCTCATATTGGCTGTTAGTATTTTATTTCATAATGCAAAATTTTAGTAAACCATTGATGGACTGTTAGCATATTTTGGCTAAAGAAATACATATATTCACATTTGACTGTCTAATTTGAGCTGTTGGTCTTTAAAATGGATTTTAATGGTTTGGTGTGCAACGTCTGTCGACTGTTTTAAACGGACATACAGTGTGGGAAATTACAAACATAGCGTAGATTTATTGATAACTTCCCTACTAGAAATTAACGACTGAAACTAAACACACATAAATTTTGTAGGGAAGGAATTACAGAATTTTTTTACTGACAACGTTACCACTTTCGAACTTTTTGTACCCAATTTTTATGATATGATTTTATATCAATTATTGGTTGGGGTTTTTTTCAATTATTTATTTACTTTCTTGATAATAATGCAAAGCCATACAGGGTACAAAACTTATTACAAAATTTTAAATAACTCAAAGTAACACAATAATCTAATATATTTATTATATACTTCTGTAGCCACCGTTTAGTTTTTTCAAGAAACTTTTTATATTTGCCAAATTAAAACAAAACATAGCTTAATATGTGTTTTATTAGCTTTAAAAGCTTATACATTATATAAAAAATTGGGGTACTATAAAAAGGAATTAAGAAAATAAATTCAGCGGCAATGCCGGTTGTGTAAAGGCAACCATCGTATGTGGAAGCAGTGTTGCCATGAACACTTTTTGAAAAAAACTTAAAATTTGAGAAAAAATATATGTATCCGGAAAATTATAAAACATATACATAGATATGTACATATGTATGTATGTAATCAATTTCATTTAATTTTTTGATTGAAGTTCTAAAACGTAATAATAATATAAGCTAGATCCCGAATGGTAGTTTTTCTTTTTTGGTTTTTGCTTGAACGAGATGCAGCATCTTAGTTTTGAAAATTAGACAAACTAGTATTATATACTCGCATATATATACTCGTATATATAGTCTGACATGGCTTTTGATGTTTTTTTTTTTTTTGTAAATACTTGGGAATCCTCGTAAGAAAATTTTTTAAAATTTGTATATTTTGTAGAGGTTTTACGTGCCAGAAGAATTTGAAACATTAAGTTATAATAACATAATTTAAAAAACATAGCTGAAAACATAAGCAATTAAAAAAAATTTAAATAAAATTTTAAGTAAAATTAAAAAATAAACTTAAAATAAAAACAATAAAATTTTTCTCTCTAACTTTTATTTTTGTGCTCATTCTTTTTTCCCAAAAGTTATTTATTAAAATTCAAAGTGATCAATTGAGGGGTTTTAGCTAGTTCCTATGCGCATTTCACTGGGGCTAATGCAGATCATCAGGGAACCTTTACCCAACATTTCTTAGAATAACTAGAGATGTTTATTTTAAACTTCCACATTAATAAATGGGAAGTCTGAACAAACATCAAAGTCATAACAAGAACTCACTGATCACTTTGCCCTTTTAATTTTCCTACGTTTTTATTTCATTCTACAATTGGTTGGCTTTTTTCCGACTCTAATTGTAGTTGTAAGAGAAATAAAGAACAACAACAACTAATAATTGTTTTAATGTAAAAACAATTTATTTAGAGTGTTGACAGCATAAATTGTTTAGGCGCGGGCACTCGCTAATTAAATTTCTGCCCGGGAAAAACTTTCTGAAAATTAAAAGATAAATATGAAGAAAAGGCAATTGCAAATGTACCTTTTCATAGAAAAAAGGATATATGAGTCCAATAAAAAAAAATTATTTATTTTTAGTATGTGCCTATCGTAAGTGATCGTGTTAGGTATGAAGCAGGGAACAATGTAGAAAAGTATGAGGAATTGAAATAACCTATCCCAAGAGGCGTTAGAAGACACACCTTAAAGAGGGCAGGAGTGAATGATTTTCCGTTATCAGCAAAAATCCTTTTGAGTACAAATAGGAAAGATATTATTCCCAAAAGAGAATATTTATATTTAGATATACAGAGGTTTTTCCTTGCAGGATCTTTTAAATACTTACATGCAAAATAAGAACAGAATTTTGTGGCCTATTTTAGGCTCAATTTTAGGTTTTGATAATATTGGTCTCTTTATGATAGGATGTCTTTCAGGGGTTAAGAAGCCACAAAACAGTTTCATGAGACTTGCAGAGAAGTAGAACTCCTTAAAACCAGCGGTATAAAAGTAGGCGAAAGTGAAAAGATATTGCGTTTTAATGCTCATTTATTTATTTGCGACTTCGCATCTATATCATTTGTTGCAGGTGTAATATAACAGTAAGAACGGTTGCCCCAACTGTTGTCAAGAAGGATTATGTAAGGAGAGAAGTGTATGTTTTTCGAAACAAGTTGGTTTTTCTAGAACGTATATAATATTTCGATAGGGATGCCATTATTCTCATCACATACATGAATTTAAAGACGAAAAAGAATTTAAAGAAGAAAGTGGATTGGGGATTTGGGATCGTATCTCAGTTTCCTGTAGATTCGATGCATTTCATTGATTTAGGAGTTACTAAAAAATTACTTAAAATTTTAATTAATAAATCAAATAAAGCAAATATGTATAGAAAACTAAATTATGTCGCTAGTTGTATCCTATCTCAATTTTGTCGCGCACCTTGGCTTTAAGATGACGTTCGTAGTTGGAAATCTACATAATTCAGGTAGTTTTTATTGATTTATTCTGCAAGATTGCGCTAGTAGTAACCAATATTTTCACTTTTTACTATTACATAGTGCTATAAGACTTCTGTGCAGTGAAAGTTCCCATGTCAAAGAAGCAGATATCGTTCAAAACGTTTTAGAAGATTTTGTAAATTAGTAAGTTTTAATGTTCATGGAATACTTCATTCATCAGGTAGCGGTAAACAATTTGGTCCATTAGATTCCTTTTAAACATATAAATTTGACAATTATATGCAATACATAAAAAATTAGTAAAGAAACGAAACAAAATTTTTCAGCAAATTTTTTTTAGTTTCAAAGAAAGAAAGGAAGTTAAGACAGTATTTTCCAAATAAACCAGTTGAGTATTGATCATAAAGAGGAAAATGATAGTTTTTGTTTCAGCAAAACATTAAGACCAATATTAATAACATAATAATAAGTTTTTGCTTATACCCCTCTTACACCACCTTTTTCCCACTGATTTTCATATTTTAATTCAATAAAAAAAAATAATAAGAAAAATTATATTAATAATAACAATTATGACAATAATAGTTCATTAAATTCGTTCCTAACCTAATCCTTTTGATGAGAAAGATTAATTTCTAGCACTAAATATGAAATGTTATAGTTCGTTTATAATAACAAAAATATTCATAACAATAATAACAATTACAACTATAATAATTATGTATAATCGTAATATTTTTTATATTTACTTGTTGATGTAAAAATATACTAGGGGAGGAAAGCGAAGAAGTGACCGGTAAGTAAAATATTATAAATCTATTAACTATTATATTAATTATTTTTATCCTTTGGAAATCCTACCGAGAATAAATTATAGGTTGCGTGAGCAGGACAGTGGGCCATCACAA
The DNA here is from genome assembly GCA_963675445.1 of Linnaemya vulpina. Taxonomy (NCBI): domain Eukaryota; kingdom Metazoa; phylum Arthropoda; class Insecta; order Diptera; family Tachinidae; genus Linnaemya; species Linnaemya vulpina. Next base: position 16,304,335 of record OY776281.1, read on the forward strand.
ACAGTGCATCCACTTGTGAAAATAAAGGTAATTTGAAATGTATGATCATATAAGATCATACTGCTATCTTGACAGAAACACTGAACATAATGAGCAAAATTGCATAATTACTTATATATATATATATATATATATATATATATTTTTTTTTTTCATTTTTTTTTTAAATACTCTGACTATTCTGCAGCAAATTTCGGAGGGGCAGATATATATTGTGGAGCAATTAAACATCATTCAACCAAATCAATCCACACTAACCCTAACTGCTAACCAGCAGCAAATTTCCAATCCCTAAGAGACGATTGAGGCGACTATAAGTATCTGATAGTTTTTGTTGTACTTGTTTTTTTTTATAATATTGTCATGCTTATTAGGTTGCATCACAATAAGAGATCATTGCTCAGTCGAAGCTAAAGGTAGTATTAACAAAACAAAAGCAGTGAAAATCTTTACCGAAATAAAATGTCTCGTTGACGGAAGATGGCTATCTGTATAATACATAATTTCTCAACGTTTTTACGTGACATTTATTAACAGTGTTGCCGTTGCATCTATAAAATATGTAAAATTGTAGTAAAACTGACAATTCAGCACAACGGTAACAATTTTAACAGCTGATCATTTTTATTTATTGTTTTGTAGAAAAAAGTGTCAGATTTTTTTTCTTGTTAGTTTCTACTTGAGTTTTTGATGTGTTGTTTTGGTTCAAAGTATTTTTCTTGTTATAAAATTGTATTATGTATTGTAATAACATAATGGATAACGAAAAATTAATATTATTGGTAGTTGCAATATATATAGTCTTGCGTACTTGGGTATGAGTTGGTAGATAAGAAGAAGAATGTGTGGAAACAAATATCTGTTGGAATACAGTTTCCTAGTAAGTTTAAATGTAGTATAAAATGCATTCATAATTATATAAGCCAATAAAATTTTTTTGAGAAAATTTGTGTGAAAGGATGTGCTTGCCTGCGAGATAGATATGCCAGAGAGAAGCGGCAAGAAAACATCCCTTCTGGCAGTGGTTTACAGGTAAAACCACAGACGCCGCTCATATAAACTATGGATTTCAATGCGCCTCATATAGTTTCTTTATCAGATGGGGACAGAGAGCGTAAGTACGGAAATTTGATGATAATTCACAAAAATTGCAATTTTTATCTAGAAATATAATATTATTGAGGAAAATCTCTTTTCGGATGCTGCTCAACATTCCCAATATTCGCCTTTAGCAGGGTCCTCAAATTCTCTCATTTCGTTTTCTTCACCATTGTCAGTAAAAACGCCCATAATCCGCAGATAGACGAAGACAGTAGTTTTCCTGAAACCCTAGGAGCGTTTAAGAAACTTTGCGAGAACAAAGCTCAGATAAACAAAATTATGATGATAGAAACCCACTACATGGATTTGGAAATATGAGAGTTGCTACTCTGGCAGGTATGAGCTCTATAAAGCAAATAAAAGCGATGCAAAGAGTGCTGTCTTTGGTGATTGAATTTAAATAGGATAATTAGAAAGTTTATATATGCATTTTTTTTAATTACGAGGAGGGTTGTTGAGATTATTGTGACACTTTATGAGAAACTTGCAACCTGAATTTTGTCACCATCTGTCACTACAATCTGAAATTCTAAATAGGTATTCATCTATTGAATTAAAAGTTTACTCTTTATTATTATTGTTATTTTTATTATTATTATTATTATTATTATCATTATTATTATTATTATTATTATTATTATTATTATTATATTCATTAGAAATATTTAAAAAAATTTGCGTTAAATTAAATAATTTTATATCTATGTTACCAAATGAATATGCAACTAAGTTTTGGTTTCTTTGAAATAAGATTCATAAGTTAATATCAAATTACTTTTCTATTTTAAATGTTTTAATTAATACAGTTACAAATAAATAAAAATATTTTTGAATTCAAAGTTTTGTGTTTTCGAAATTTTTATGTTTTTATGGGAATCCAGTAGTATGTTGGAATTGTAATGATCCTTGCTAACTTATCCCTTAAATCCATCGCTGTTGGGGTTGATCTCCGAATATTTGTTCAGAATGAGCGCATTGGTCTCTCACCACTGTTTCTGAAATATTTTCTCGATTCTCCTTCTTGGACAGTACAATCTTTCATCTCACGGTCCATACAGCTTTCTGGGCAATACCGTCGTTTGTGATCATTCAGCATAATGAAATTGTGAAGTACGGTGCACGCTAACGTCGACGTTATGCGGGGACATTTCAATTGTTGTATGTAACATTCTCCAAAGAGCATACAGTATACCAAAACAATTTTCAATAACTCGTCGTACCCTGCAAAGTCTGTAATTGTATAGAGATTTTTTTGGATCTAGATTTGATCCTGGATAAGGGCACGTAAGAACATTCCGTAAAGGAAAGGCAGCGTCACCTACAAAATAATGTGGAAAAGTTCCCATGATGTTGGGCTTAACGGCTTGTGCTTAAGTACGAAGTCATTAAAACACGGTTCTACTGTTTTTAGTTTACTTAATATAATTGAAATAATATTTGTTTTAACCTTGTTGGTTACTTTTGCGGTTACCAGCAAGTGGACCGTTACAATTAATTAAGTGTTGTTGTGCCACTTTTACAGAAAATAGAAATACATTATTTATTATTCTTTTGTCTTTGGATAACTAAAGTAACCTTGCGGGTAATCTAATACTTTTGTCATCAAGTATACACCTTTACGAGGTAATTTATCCAAATAAAACTTGAAATACCTTCTTCTACATATATACATACATTTAATTAGAACTCTTGTGTTTTTATTAATTTTGGCAACCCATTCGGGTTACGAAACACTGGTACTTCGAGCCGGATTAAAGCTCTACGAGATTCAACAAAAATTCACCTATTCACGAGGAATATTTTGTAGAAGTCTTAAAATAATACAACAAGAAAAAAGGTCAGTAAATTGATTAAAATATCGGAAAATTATATATAGCAATATAAATATTAAAGTACACATACTTATATACGTTCTTATTTACATATGTAGTATAAGTGTTTCTTGTGTACATGTAAAAAAAAATTTGTTGATAAAAGAAAATAGATAAAATCGAGCGCGAAGATAAAACAGTTCATCATTTAAGTACGTTTTGTTACATTAAAATTGATCGATACCTTTGCATTCAAGGCTGTCTGTGTTTTTTATTTGTACGGAAAGCCATAATAACGAAAAATGTTTTATAATTTAAGAATTACTCAATTGATTAATTTTCATCGCAATTATCGAATTTTCATCTATAGAGCGTGTGCGTTTGTTATTATTGGAAAGCTTACGTGTACATAATTAACACCTTAATAAAATTATTGTACGGCATTTGCATGTACATATAACTTAGTGCGAAAGATTTATTACTTAAGTATATTACATACTTAAGTAATAACTTAATACACTATTCTAATTTACAGCAAATAGGCCGTATTAGAATTAGTACAATCTATGTCGTTTTATTTATACGAGTCCAAACATTTATACATATATTACTTGTTAATCAATAGATGTGTTTAAGTTTTTAGGTTATTCAATATTAATATATATATTTTTTTCGATATTTCGCTAGCCTTCGGTTAGCTTCTTCAGGAAATTATTTTATATTCTATATTATATATATATATATATATATATATATATATTATATATATATATATATATATATATATATATTATATATATATATATATATATTTATATACTAGCGAAATATCGAAATAAATATATATATTAATATTGAATAACCTAAAAACTTAAACAAATCTATTGATTAATAAACGAAAAAAGGTTAAAAAATCAGATACAATAACATATATTACTTGTTTACATCTTCTTTCCATCAATTTTGTGGTCACTTTATTGTCGTTCAGTTTGACTATTTCATCACTTCTTACAATAAGTAAATATTTTAAATTCAAATTATTTATAATCTAGGCCAAATTTATTTGATTGGTGGTGAAAAATTATAAAAATCTAGTTTTAATACAAAATGGCTAATACATCTTCAGAAAAATTTGTTGGAGCCATTGATGCTATCGTCATGTTTGAAGCTTGTTCCAACGACATTGAAGAGGATAGTCATACGGCATTTACTCTAGAGCTTCATGACGAAGAATTAACTCCTTTATGGGAGAAAGTCAAACAGACTTATGAAAAAAGTTCTTACGGTTTAAAATCTCCGAAAAGGGTTGAAACCGCTAATGACACTGTGACTACTGATGCGGAGGTAATTACAGCTACATATAGAGTTGCTTATGTCTCGTATTTAAAGTTTCTAGGAAATATAAAGAAGAAAAAATACGAATGCAATATTTTAGATGATGAACAAAATTATCTACAATCAGATAGTTATAAAGGTGATATATCAACTCACTATATGAGCTTTACTCCCTGTGATGTGGATATGTTTACTGGGGATTATTTGTCGTGGACCACATTTCCAGATTTATTTCCGCTCTATACGTCAATGATTCGACGTAGTATTGAACGGCTATGTCAGTTGTTCCGCAAGAGGAGGCACAATAAATTGTATCGAAATGCCCTTTGTCGAATCAACGTTTCGATATAGCGTGGAAAAATCTTAAAGGTACTTATAAAAATCCTCGAATCTTGATTAATAATCAACTGAAGTGTCTTTTTTCACTAGAAAGTATCGTGAAAGAAAGCAGTTTAATTGTACAAAAAGTTATAAATGAATTTTTGAATTTGGGAATTGGAAGAGATCTCCGGGGGAAATCGTATGTCCCCATCTGATAAAGCTTGTGAGGATCTTTATAAAAATACTACATCACGGAATTCAACTGGAAGGTATATTGTACCATTACCGTTGAAGCTAGACTTTCCTCGTGATATGAGCTTGGGAGTATCAGAATCTAGTGCTATGAGACAATTTTTTCGCATCGAATCGTTCTGTTCTCTCTCTCTCTCGTAAAACGGAAATAAAGGGCATGTATGACGAAGTTATAATGGAATATATGAAACTACGACATCGTTAAATCCATTAATCAAGCCATCACTAATTCACGCTACTTACCACATAAGTCTGAACGAATACTTACCACTGAATACTCTTGACTCGGTTTTTATTAATATGTATGTTATTGTTAAGTTTACTCACTAATGTACTTTTATACTTTGGTATCATGCCATCTTTTTTATCTTCCCCAAATACTCATTGGAATATTTTATCAACAAAGTAGCATAAGTCTAGTTTTAAGGATACCGTTATATTAGTATAAAAAGGAATAACTTTTTAAATCAAATTCAATCAATAATCAGCGTTAAAATTAGCGTTTTTTTCTGAAAGCATTCACCTGCAACGCGCCTCAGAAATTTGGATACAAATAGGTGAGATGGAGCACAAAAGGATAAACTCAGATCCAAAAAGTAAATTATTTTACGGTGTTTTATTATTATTTACAATGAAATAAACAAGATATAACATATTAAATTTGTTCACATTTAATAGTTAAAAAAAAGAAAAAGACTATTAATCACAAAAAATTAAAACGCGAAGAGGCACAACCACAGAAAAAACTCAAAAGTAACAGTTCATTTTGGCCCGTATCAGCTTCTGCCTAACGAATGTGCAAACGAGTGCAATATATATATGCACAATGCTGAATAAATATATTAGAAGAAATCGCTATACATGGTCATCTCTAAACACATGTTTGATAATTTAAGCTATTAACGGTGGTTGAAAATAAAACAAAAATTTCGTTTAGGACAAAAGTTGTGAAATAAATAATAAAAAAAAAGTGTTAAGTGATTTTAAGACAATATCAAACTGTTTATAAACAGTAAAAGAATATACCAAAACTCATAAATTGTGGCTGGCGGTCAATACTGTAAAGAAATCAACGCAAATATGAGCCAAGATTCCCAAAAAAAATTGGAATTCTATCAAATCAAATTTGTTTTTAATTTTTATTAATGTTAGTGCTCAAAAAAGTAATTGTTAATGGTTTAAAAATGGTTAAATGTTTAGAAAATGTAAATCGTCGCACTGAACATCACGTAATCAATCTGGATACATAATTTAAATGGTACAATGGGAGGCAAAAAAAAAGCGCTTAGTGCATGCTAATAGATAGCTAAGGCGATAAAAAGACATGCTCATGGGTGTAATGAGAACCTTAAATTGTAAATTGAGCCCAGAATGAAAGTTTCATTCAAGTCGCAGAAGATCAGTGAAAATCAGAGGTACAACTTAAGTTGAACTGCTGCAACAAAATTGGAAATTCCAGGTATAATTTATTTTTAACAAAAGCTATGCTTACAATAGATCTTTTATAAAATTTAAGGTAGATTCACCCATAGTTTCAGAACAAATTTTACGTTCTGACACATTTTTTTATATGTAGTTTGACATTTCTCTTTTAGAGAGAGAGAGAGAGAGAGAGCGAAAGAGAGTGACATGTTTCGGAACCTGAATTGGTTTAATATTAATTCGTGTTCTGAAACATTGCAACTGTTTCTTAAGTAAAGCAGAACTGAGATGCCACAACATATTATATGTACATATAATATGTATAGTAAAACACAGAATTGGTTTTATACTTTTGTACGTATAACAACGCACTTCTTTCATATTGTTTGTGTATATAATAAAATACGGAGCACTTGCTTTGTACTGTTTGGCATTAAAAATATATAACTGGTGAATTTTTTTATAAATAATAATAAATAAATAGTGGTATTGCCCAATTGTAAAACTCGCACACATAGTTTACAAAATTATTTCATATGGTAGCCTTGATGTTCCAGAACAAATGCGCGAAGTGAGTGAATCGCTTCAGAACATACTCTCAAAAAACTAAAAGTGTTCTAGAACATAAATTTTGTTCGGAAACCATAGGTGAATTCAGCTTTAGTGTACACAAATTTACATTAACGACATCGAAAAAAGACATTGAAAAATGTATACATACATGCCACACTTTATACACAAATACATCTTGAGTGTACAGCAGGGGTGTCAGCGCCATACACAATAGCGGAAACAAAACTCACACGTACGCTTAAGCTGGATTCACTCATGGTTTCAGAGCAAATTTTACGTTCTGAAATTTTTTTTTTTATATGTAGTTTCACCTTTCTCTTTTAGAGAGAGAGTAACATGTTTCGGAACCTGAATTGGTTTAATTTTAATTCGCGTTCCGAAACATTGCAAGTGTGCTGCAAGTAAGTTTGATTTTTTAAGTATAGTAGAACTGAGATGCCACATCATATTATATGTATAAAAGTATTATAAAATACAGAACTTGTTTTACCTATTTGTATGTATAACAACGCACTTGTTTCATATTGTTTGTGTATATAATGAAATACGGAGCACTTGTTTTGTATTGTTTGACATTAAAAACAAATAACTGGTGAATATTGTTATAAATAAAATTATATAAAAAGTGATATTGCCCAATTGTAAAACTCACACACATAGTTTACAAAATTATTTCATATGGTAGCCTTTATGTTCCAGAACAAATGCGCGACCATACTCTCAAAAAACTAAAAATGTTCTAGAGCATAAATTTTGTTCTGAAACCATCGGTGCATCCAGATTTACTTATATACAATTTGTTATTCCATATATTTCCTTACTATGTATTGTGTTGACTTCAATGAACATTTGGAAATAGACAAAACTACTGATAATTTCCAATAGATCCATCTACCTATTCTACACCCCGATGTTAGTGATAGCTTCGAATCCTTCATGTTTTCCCAGTTTTTCTAAATATATTAGTTTTTAACTGATAATATGCTCTACAGATTTCAAGGTATTTATATATTTATTTATTATTTATTAAAAATATTTATTTGTTAAATACAAATAAGAGCAATTTTCTTTTACCGTTTATGAAATAGTGTTTTTCCAATATGAGCGCTTTTGTCAATTTCAGTGGCAAATAAGAAAATTGGAAACCAACATTTTGAAAACCAATTTTTGGTTATAGCACATGTCATGGAAAACCTGCTGAATGAATGTTAGACCGTTTTGATAACTTGAATAAAGATATAAAAGCAATTAGTGAACTGCATATCAAAGAAACGAAAGGATTGTATTGAAACAAGCAATAGCCTATAAATTGCAAGTATTATTCTGCTATAAATAATGTTAAACTTATAAATGTAATCTCTATCAGATTAATGGTGCATTAAACCTAATTTAAAAATATTAATCGAAATTTCTATATTTCTTTTAGGTTATTGGAAAAAGTCTGAAACATTAGAATTGAAAATTCTTAAAATAAATGCAATTGTGATGGTTTAAGATTAGAAATTTACACATATAAAAAAAATATTTATTATAAACCATGCTTTAATGTTTTTAAATTTATTTTACTCTCTTTAAAAATTCAACTTCTTTAAAATGTAATACTAAATTTTAATTATTTATTAACAAATCTTGTTGATATTGTGTACTTTTCCACACTACTATAGAGGTACTACACTTACTGCGTTGCCAATTATTTTAAATGGATGGCTTCCCCAATTAGGCCCATTTTTTTCCTACATAAAAGCACACGAACTTAGAGTTTCACCTTATATTCCGATACATATATTCATATTGTTACAAAGCTTAGAAATAGATTTAAATAAAACGAAAATGTGGCTATATGTACGTGTGAGCACTGCCAATTAATCTCTAGTTGTCAAAATGTTACAAACCTGGTCAACACAATATAGATAATATTGAAATTAACTGAAATGGAATACTCCAGAATATACAAGATCATTCGAGGCTGTGCCAATAATAAGTGCAAACAACAACGAAAAACCTAGCAACATAAATGCTAAGAGATGTTATTCTTAATGATCTTGTATGCAAGTATTCGCTGCTAATAAAGCTAAACAGATTCACAAGTATACACAGCCATATACACATAGAAGAAGAAACAAAACCACACAACACACAGAACACTCATCCATACAACCACTCATAGTTACCATAGACAAAACACACAGAACACTCATACATACAACCACACATAGTCACCATAAGCTAAACACACAAGTCAGCCTGTCATGTATACAAACACACGTATATAGCTACATGTTAAGTAAAGTACAACCAACAACAACCAAGCCCAGAAGTTTCGCGAAGTTACCTGACGACGTCATTTTTGCTTATAAAGGGGCTGTCAGAGCTCAGTGAGTTAGTGTGATTTCAAATATAGACGTGTTAACATCGCTAAGTGTTGAGTAGTACAAATACTCGTGTAAATAAAGTAATAAATAAAATTTTGCCGCATTATATTTCTAAAATTAATTTGTCCGTGTTTCAATTTGATGCAATAAAACGAATCCTGGAAGGATAAGTAATAAAACCGTTTTTACAAAAAGGTCTAAAAACGTAAAAATTGGTGTCAGAAGTGGGATTGCAAAAATAATTAAAAGGACATTGCAATTTAATGAAAAAAAAGGACGTTAAAAACAATAAAATAAAAAAATTAAAATAAATAATCATGAAATTTGATGAGCTAAAAGTTGAACAGCTGAAAAAGGAACTCATCAAGCTGGAATTGCCAACTGCAGGTAATAAGGCTGAACTGCAGAAGAGGCTGATAGATGAGTTTGAGAATCGCGGCATGGACATCGGGACATGCGAGTTTGAGGACAAAGACGATGTGCAGGTATGCCCTCCTGCCTCGACCAGCAGCATGGACATAAATTTAATGTTCGCTGCTATGATGATCCAGATAAAAGGAATCAGTGATATACAAAAAGGAATAAGTGATGCACAAACTGCATCAAAAATCAGCAGTGACAAGCTTGAAGCCGAAATAACTCAAATAAAGCAGAACTCTCAGCAGATACACGAGGCATCAAGGATCAGCAGCTACAATCTGGTAGCCGAAATAAGTGAAATAAAACAGAACTCTCAGCAGATGCAGGAAAAGCTTGTAGCCGAAACTCAGCAGATGCAGGAAAATACAGCCGAAATACAGGAGTCAAATAAAGCCATGAAAGAGACCCTGGTAGAGGTTTCTGAAGCCATTAACAGGAGTGTGGATTCTATTGAGAATAAATTCTCAGAGCTGGCGGATAGAGTCCAACATCTAGAAAGCGTCGACCTGGAGCTGGACTGTGCCAGTAAGCAGCAGAAACAACTATAATGAAATAATGGCAGCATTGCAGCGCAAGTATGGTGGTGAGGACAAGCGTGATTTATACAGAATGGAATTGCGATGTAGAGTTTAGAAGCCTAACGAATCTCTACAAGATTTCGCAATGGAAATCGAGCGTTTAGTGCAGCTCAAACATCCAGGCGAGAGTCACCCGTTCCTGGACCACTTTAAAACTGAGGCTTTCGTTAACGGCATTCGCGACTCAAGAGACTGCAAGGATGGTTTTCAATGTAAAGTGCGGAATGTGGAGGTTTTGTCTGAAGAGGATAACAACCTAGTTGCCAGCTTTAAGGAGGCAATGCGACAAATGCTAGCAGAAAATGCTATCAAAGAAAAGCCTATGTGCTTTAACTGCGGAAAGATCGGTAATTTTCCGCGCAGCTGCAAAGCACCAAGGAAGAGAGGTAGATCTGTTTCGCCACCAAGAAACAGCAAATGAGTGAACCAAACAACATCACAAGAGTCCCCGTTAAACTAAAACGAGCTAGCTCTAAGAGGCAAGAGCTAGCTCTCACAAACGAGGGCCCCACAATCTGCATATCAGTGATGCAGCAGAAAAATATCAACCTCACTGCGTCCGGACACATCAACGGAGAAAAGCACGTACTTACCATAGACACAGGGGCATCGCACTCAATAATAAGGCCCGATATAGTAAAGGGGAAATGCGAGCGGTTAAGCTATATACGGCTACATACAGCTACTGGAGAGCCTGCCACTGTCTATGATAAGATTGAAGTGAAGTACAGCCAACATTAACGTGAGACATGTGTTTATTGTTGCCGATATAGTCGATGATGTTATTATTGGAGCCGATTTTATGATTAACCATGGCATTAATCTATATATAGGACAACAGCTGATGATTTGGCGTAATGTGGAAATACCCCTTGATGTTTGATATAACAGCAAACCGCAATTAACAAAAGTATTTGCTATTGAGAGTCAGACGTTACCTCCGTAGCCTGAAACAGTCATATGGGCGCGGATGAATGGAGATTGTGAGGACAATCGGTTGTGGGTTGTAGAACCAGCAGATCTAAAGGGAGAGCTTATAGCAGCGAAAGCTCTAGTGAAAACTATTAAAGGAGGAATAGTCCCTATAAGAGTGCTTAACTTGTTAGACCATGAAAAAGTCATCAAAGGAAATTTCGATGTTGGCCAGTGTACTCCAGCAAAGGCAATAATAAACTTCGAGAAGAAGATAGAGCCTACTGATTTGTCCGCAAAAGAACGTGAACAATTTGAGGAATACGTAGGGAAATGGGTAGCAGGTCTATCAGCGACAGATAGAAATAAAGCGAAACAGTTATTAAAAAGGCATGCCAGTATCTTCGCCATGGGAAGCCAAAGCCAGGGTAGAACTGCATTGGTTAAACATGAAATTAACACAGGCGAAGGTAGGCCGATTAAACAGCTACCCAGAAGCGTACCCCTAGCAAAGCGAGATAAAGTAAAAGAGCTTGTAAGTGAAATGGAGCGTGATGGCGTAATTGAGCCATCTTCTGGTCCTTGGAGTTCGCCTGTAGTCTAAGTTAAAAAGAAAGATGGCAGTACTAGATTCTGCGTAGACTACAGGAAGCTCAATGACATAACCAAGAAGGACAGTTAACCGCTCCCCAGAATCGATGACCCTTTGGACGCGCTAGCTGGTACCAAATGGTTCTCTACGCTGAACTTGCGAAGCGGATATTGGCAAGTGGAGATTGCAGAGAAAGACAAGGAGAAAACTGCCTTCAGTGAAGGTACTGATAGGACTTCACTGGAAGACATGCTTGGTATAACTAGATGACATAATCGTGATGGGGAAAACTTTTGATGAACACCTCAAAAACCTGGCAGAAGTTCTTCAAAGGATATCATCAGCCGGATTGAAACTCAGCTTGAAGAAATGTGCATTGTTCCAGAAAGAAGTAAAGTATTTGGGACATCGTGTTACAGCAGACAGAATCTCAACAGATGAAGATAATATAAAATCAGTAAGGGACTGGCATCAACCTAAAAATCTTCATGAATTGCGCAGCTTTCTGGGCCTTTGTACATACTACAGACGTTTTGTGCCGAATTTTGACAGTGTAGCTGCAAGCCTGCATGAGCTGACAAAGAAGTCGAGACCATACCATTGGGGCGAGCCACAGGAAAATGCATTCCAGAAACTCAAAGAATTATTATGTACGTCACCAGTGCTAGCGTATCCCATAGCTGGCGAAAAATTTGTGCTGGATACTGATGCGAGCGGTTATGGCATAGGGGGTGTGCTATCCCAAGTAGTTAATGGCACTGAGAAGCTCATAGGGTATTATAACCGTGTACTCTCAAAACCTGGGAGGAACTACTGTGTGACACGACGTGAGTTTCTGGCGGTATTGGAATGCATTAAAGATTACCATAAGTACTTTTATGGTCAACACGTTACATTAAGGACCGATCATTCTACACTGAGATGGCTATTGCAGTTTAAAAATCCTGAAGGGCAACTGGCAAGGTGGATTGAGCGCCTGCAGAGCTACGATTTCAGCACTGAGCATAGAAGGGGCACAAAGCATAACAATGCGGATGCTCTTTCAAGAAGTCCCTGCTGGTTAGAGTGTAAACATTGTGTTAGAACTGAACAAAAGAAAGGCGTTGTTGATGTTCGGCTAATGCAAATCGGCCCTAACGAAGACTGGCCAGCGGCACAGAGGGACGACGGCATACTAAGGAAAATTATAGCGGCCAAAGAAGAGGACAGACGACCATCCCGGAATGAAATTTCGGCTGAAAGCCCATTCGCCAAATCTTATTGGGCTCAGTGGAACAGCCTCAAGGTAATAAAAGGGTGTTTATACCGCGTATGGGAAAGTGTAGATGACAAAACAACTTCAAATTTAATAGTTGTGCCATACTCCAAGATAACTAAAGTTTTACAGGAGTTTCAAAATGGACCTAGTGGCAGTCATTTTGGAGTGACAAAAACACTTGAGAAACTGAAGCAGTGTTTTTATTGGGTTGGATGTCAACAAGCCGTAGCCGACTGGATAGCAAACTGCCCACAGTGCATAGCATCCAAAGGCCCAGTAAGAAGAAGCCGGGGACAGCTACAACAATACAACTCGGGAGCACCATTCAAGCGGATCGTAATGGATGTAGCAGGTCCCTTGCCTGTCACTGAAGCCGGAAATCCTTATGTACTTGTGGTAATGGACTATTTCAGTTCTTAGAAGAGTACCTGCGAAAAGTAGTAAGCAACCATCAGAGGGACGAGCACATTTCCAAATTTTTGATGGCATATAGGTCAGCTGTACACCACTCAACATCGAGAACGCCAGCCAAAATTATCTTCTGGACGGAATTAAAACTACTTGGTTATTTGGAATTTTAGATTACGTCCCAAGAGTAGGAGGACTTAAACGAACTACATGAGTTCGTGTGTAATAGAATCAAGATGGTCAGTGACAAGATGAAGGCTAGGTATGACCGCGCAGCCAATTCTGAGGGATTTATGGAAGGACAATTGGTATTACTTTATAACCCACAACGGAAGAAAGGATTGTCCCCAAAATTACAGACTCACTGGGATGGCCCGTATAAAGTGATTAAGAGAGTGAATGACGTTGTATACCGGATACAGAAGTATAATAGCCCAAGGTCGAAAATTAAGATAGTACATCTCGAACGATTGACGCCCTATGGAAGGAGTGATTGTATGCCTATTCGGGTCGAACAGGCTTAAGTGGGCGGCAGTGTTTCAAAGTTTAGAAATAGATTTAAATAAAATGATAATGTGGCTATATGTACTTGGCAGCACTGAGAATTAATCTCTAGTTGTCAAAATGTTACAACCCTGGTCAACACAATATAGATAATATTGAAATTAACGGAAATGGAATACTCCAGAATATACAAGATCATTCGAGGCTGTGCCAATAATAAGTGTAAACAACAACAACGAAAAACCTAGCAACATAAATGCTAAGAGATGTTATTCTTAATGATCTTGTATGCAAGTATTCGCTGCTAATAAAGCTAAACAGATTCACAAGTATACACAGCCATATACACATAGAAGAAGAAACAAAACCACACAACACACAGAACACTCATCCATACAACCACTCATAGTTACCATAGACAAAACACACTCATACATACAACCACACATAGTCACCATAAGCAAAACACACAAGTCAGCATTGTCATTTATACAAACACACGTATATACCTACATGTTAAGTAAAGTACAACCAACAACAACCAAGCCCAGAAGTTTCGCGAAGTTACCAGACGACGTCATTTTTGCTATATAAAGGCGCTGCCAGAGCTCAGTGAGTTAGTGTGATTTCAAATATAGACGTGTTAACATCGCTAAGTGTTGAGTAGTACAAATACTCGTGTAAATAAAGTAATAAAAAAAGTGTTGCCGCATTATATTTCTTAAATTAATTTGTCCGTGTTTTAATTTGATGCAATAAAACGAATCCTTGTAGGATAAGTAATAAAACCGTTTTACAAAAAGGTCTAAAAACGTAACAATATATATTATGTTTCTCTCACTTTGATTAATTTAAAAAAAAACACTTCTGTATTCTTCCTTCCATTTTTATATTCACTTCATCACTGGTAGAAAGGAGGAATAATTTCACCGCACTAATATCACGGTTTTAAATTATACATGAAACAAAATATAGGTGTTGTTTTTGAAACTGAGCACCTAAAGCACATATTTTCTTTTATACCATTCCTTTTTATAAACTTTAATTCCACATTCATTTTCCAAAACAACAGCCTATTTATTTATCTTGTCGTATAATTCGGAAACAAATGAGGTTTTTCTTCTCCATGCCATTTGCACTACATACATAGTTGTCATGTCTAATTGATAGTCAATGGTTTGCTTTTCGTTCGCTGTACACATACGTTTTGAAACAAACTTAGCGGCAATATGGCTGGAATAAATGATGAGGAATTGGCAATAATCTTAGAAGGAATTTCTAGTTTCATTAAATAAATAAAGCCTAAATCAAATGTAGAAATCAACATAGACCAATTTAAAAATACATATACACATATGTAAAAAGCTATTTATATTATTAACTTAATTCGATTTAACATATTATTAACTAATGTTTTTATAGTTTATATATAATTGCTTTTTTAGACAAATAAACAAACAAAAAAAGTATGTAGTGCAATTTGCACAAACATGAAAAGTGAGTTTTTAAAGGTATACATATGATTATTTTCTCACACATAATTAAAAAAACTAGCATTTATTTAAGTAATTTCTGTAAAATATTGCTGAAATTTTCTGTAACCAAATATTTTTACTTTTACTAGTTACTAAAAACTACTGCAAAAACTTTTATGAGTTTCTTTTATTAGGTCTACTGTTTGTTGCCGCGAATAACCCCCTTCTGTTTTTATATTCATGTTTACACATCGATGGACATCTGAAGACTAACAGACCAACCAAAATTACGACGCAAAGCGTTGTCTGGCTGTGAAAATTTCTCATGCACATACAAGATGTATGAGACCAACCGAAATTACGCGGCGTCAACGTTTTGCAATTGGAAAATCCAATTTTGACAGCGCGTAAAGAAGTGGTGTAGACTGCAAAAGGAATATTGTTTATTTTGTTAATGTGTAATTAATGCTCATACATATACATACATATTTTGAAGTAATATAACTTTAGCTACTTTCAGGTAAAGTTAGCGTCTTTGCTTTCATTTTTTATATCTAATTATAGTTTTCTATTAATGAAAGTGACTAAACATTACTGTTTCTGGCGCAATGTTAACTCTCTAATTTATGTTACTCATTTAAGCGTAAAAACTAAACGCTAATTACGTAAAAACTAAACGCTAATTAATTCTGAGCTTTTAATTAATTTCGAACAATTAGCCAATGAATCTTAATTCGATTTAACATAGCAATATAAACTTGCACATATAATTAAGTATAAAATTCAAACCAAAAAAGTTTGACTTAATGTATAATGGAACAAAAAATTCAGAAAAATGGGACATGAAGAAAATAATCAAACGGTAACACGGGTATTAAAACAAAAACGTGTTAACATCAGCTTGATACAGTTCCCGGATTCTTTTTTACAATAAAATTTGTGTAAACACGAACTGTTATCACATTCAAGTAAGCCACCTAAACAGTAGTGATAAACACAATATACACATGAGCACTGATGATGAAAGTGTTGCGACTTTCGAAAACAGCTGTTCTGCTCTGCTGTGTAAGTTAAATAAGACTGATGTTGACTTTCCTGTGTGCCTTGGAATATTTATCATCATGTCTTTCTGAGATTTTAATTAATTTCGAACAATTAGCCAATGAATCTTAATTCGATTTAACATAGCAATATAAACTGTTCGTTAAAATAACTACCATACGCTAAATTACATTGCGCTTTGCATCGTAATTTAGGCTGGTCTGTAAAAACGCGCTGTAAAATAGAAAACACAGAACCTGTGTTTTCTTTGTTTTCATGAGTGCGTATGTATTAGTTTTGTTCTGCTAATGCGGGGTTGAAGCTGGTTGAAAAATTGTGCAAACCAAAAACCACTCCCCTCACCGGTTATGCAAACTAATAATCATGTTGTGCCAGCATAATTAGTCTTGTGTGTACGGGGCCTTTCAGGTATGTTTTTGTGTTGTCATAAAATGCTTTACAGATCTGAGTCGAACGGTTAAAATCTTTAGGCGAGACGGCGATAGTGTATACTTGCCGCCGTTACTTCTATAGGATTCACGACAAAAAACGGTTAAAAAATTGCTCATACCTATATGTCTGTACATTAAATCACATTTTTATAACATAAAATATATTAAAAGAGCACTAAATCGCAACAACTAAATATATACAGGTGAAAATTTTTTCTCGTTTAAGTTAAGTAGTTGGCAGCCATTGAAAGTCTTTCCGTATGCCGCCGCAAAAAAAAATTTCAGCTCATAACAAGGCTGCAGCTTTTAGAGTTTATAGGTGTGATCCCGTACTCTACTTTGGGTGCCCGCGGATGCCCAAACTTACCCAAAACTGTTCCCGTACTCCAAGTTTGGGCAAGTAAGAGAGATTGTGAGAGAATAAAATTCTTCTTCTTCTTGCCCGAAACAGCCCGCAAAATTCAGCTGTTTTAAAAAGATAAACCATTAAAGACGGCAAACAACAGCAAAAAGCTATTATTAAAAGATTTTAAATAAAGATTGTAATAAAATAAGAGTAAAAGGCGAATAAACTAAATACTGCTTGAGTTTAACTTGCATGCAGACAACATTTACCGTGTATTGCAATGTCAGACCACTTCGACATTTTCTTTTGGTAAAGAAATTTTTTTTTTCTGTTCCCGTACTTTTGTGAATTTTTAACAATATGTGAGAGAATTTTTTGCTTACTCTCACTTTACCCAAAAAGGACGGGATCACAGCTTATATATAAAAATTTATTTACCAGACCAAGTTATGACGGGTTGCTCACACTAGTCATATATATCATGCCATTATTTTATGACTTATGACTACAGTGTGAATCCCTGAAATGTTTTTGGGTGGTGGTTTAAACCTTTGTAATTTTTATATGTGTGGTGGCTTTGTTACCTTTTTCAACTTTCCGCTATAGGAAGTTATAATTCTTTTTTTTTTTGTTTTGTTAAGTTTTGAATTGAATATGAATGTACATGTACATGGTTTTTTCGTTCGTAAAAATATTATAAAAATAAACAGATGTACTTCATATGAATATGTTTTATTTTTCTTTAATTTTATTCGTTTTTAACAACATCTTTTTGAAATAATTTTTTATCAAAGCGCGCCGCACAAAGTTGTTGTTTTCCTGACCATTTTGCCTATTATTAAGGACCGTTGTAACAAAATCAACAGCTTGTTGCAAATGTTCTTGCAAACTGGGAGATTCAGTTTCATTATTTATACAACAAATGTTGTGAAGCACAGCTGTGGCCACAATAATACCTTGGACTTTTTTAATATTTAAACGAATTCGTAAAAAAAGTATTGGGAATCGTATTTTCTAGACACCGTAGCTACGTTCAACACAAGACCGAGTTCTTATCTGCGAATCATTATACAAAGCTTCTTCAGCTGTTTTTGGATTTAACAATGGGGTCATTAAAGCACTGCTAAGTTCACCACTCTCCAATTTTGAGTAAATTTTAGAATTTCTAAAGATGTTTGAATCATGTGCTGAGCCTGGCCAACGAGCAACAATATTTGTAATTTTTAAGTTTGTGTCGCAAGTAGTTTGGACATTTAAGAACAGAAATCCCTTCCTATTTCGCTAAATTTCACCATTGTTACCTCCTGGAGAAATAATTTTTACGTGGGTGCAGTCAATAGCAGTAATAACCTTGGGAAATTTTGCAATTCGGAAAAAACTTTTTTTGCGTTAAAAAATTCCTCATTAGATTGTGGAAATTTTATCTAATGGTCTTTCAGCAGCTCTATATTATGAGTTACACACGCAACAACTGTTGAGACCGTAGATTCTGAAACTCCATTTATGTCTGCTATTGTCATTAACATTCCCCCAGTTGCATATACTCGCAAAGTTATTAATAACATTTATTCTTCTAATATAGAGTTGTTCCTATATAATTAACAATTATTTACTTTAATACATATGTACGTAATTGCTATTTACCAATTTGTGGAATTCTTTAAGTGTGGACCAATTAGTTCTAAAAAATTGTACGCTGAATGTTTGGACAACCGGAATCTATGAATGAACTCTGTGTGATTATATAAATTGAAATGATTTGGTCGGGTTCTTATAGTTCTTGGCTTTCTCGTAATTGTTTTATTAAGGTTTTTATATATTTTAGAATCACTGACATCTTCCTCTCCACTGGAATAATCCATTTTTATTTGGCTTTCTTAAAATTTTGTTTTATTTTATTCTATTTTTATTTATTCAACAGCTGTTTATGTTAAGCATGTGTATGTTGACAGTTGTAGTTTAATATGAAACCACCACTATTAGCCGCTTAAACTAGCAAAAAGAAATAATAATCTACTACCCAAATATCACATATGAAGATTAAGTTTAATTTAGGGCCCGATTATGGTTTACAACAGTTGTTAATTTAATGTTGTATTTTTGAAAAAGCGATTGTGGTTTACAACAGTTATTTTTAATGTTGTATGTTAAGTTGTTTGCCTTTGACAATACCGATTATCGTTTACATCATGTGTATTTATGTGTTATCAGTAATGTGAAAAACGTACAACAGCTCATTAGGTGTTGTTTCGTAACATGGAGAACAATTTGTAAGTTAACACATAAAATCTAAAAAGCAGAAAAATAATTAATTATTATTTGTTCTTAGCAAAATTACAAATAAAAAACAAATGAAAAAAGAGGAAATTGGCTTCAAACAAGATAAATTTTCAAAGTACTGGTGCAGCTAACAGTTGGTTGTGAAACTCCAATATTAAAATCATTGCCGCTGCTTCTTTAATAACTACCATCAGCAAAATAACTTAATTCACAACACAATTTTAAAACTGGTGGAGTGGCAGAACAGCGGATTGAAGGTGTTAAAAAAGTCAAGCTTTTATAACAAGAACAAAAAAGCATGCTTGTTTATCCGGTACATTTTTATAAAACTATAAAACTTGTGTGTAACATATACATTTTAAAAATATATTATTTTAGAAAAAATCATTCGTACTCAGTATTTGGTAACTCTAATGAATATGATTAGTCGCGAATATTTTTCCGAATATGTGCCATGTATGTATTATTGTTACTTTCAATTTCATCATCAAAATATAAATCAACGTTAATATCCATAATTCTTTTTGTTTTATTTATGTATTTCTGATGAAGAATTTGACATTTGTTGGCGCGCAGGTATGCTTTTTTATGGAAATATCTCCTACAGTTACATTACAACTCTGTGACATACACAACAACTAGCTGTTGTAAACCATAATCGCAAAAAGGGTTAGTGTTGTATTGTAACTAAAACAACACAATTGGTGGATTCACACTGTATTCATAGAGTCATAAGTCATAAAATAATAGCATTAAAAATATGACAAGTGTAAACAACCCGTCATAACTTGGTCTGCTAAATAAAGTTGTATATATAAACTCTAACAGCTGGTGCCTTGTTATGAGCTGAATAAATTCTTTTTACGGCGGCATATGGAAAAACGTTCAGTGACTGCCAGCTAGGTAATTTAAACGAGAAAAGTTTTTCAATTGTATATATTTAGTTTTTGCCTTTTAGTGCTCCTTTAATATATTTTATGTTATAAAAATGTGATTTGATATACAGACATATAGATATGAATAATTTTTTATCCGCTTTTTAGTCGTGAAACATATATAAGTAATGGCGGCAAACATATACTACCGCCGTCTCGCTTAAAAATTCTCAGAGTTCGACTTAGATCTTTAGAGCTATTTTATGGCAACACAAAAACATACCTGAAATTGTGCTATTATTTTATGACTTTTTTATATGCAGCACAACAACAACTTTTTTAAACCAGTCTAAAATTTTATGACTCTATGACAATATGACTAAATAGCACGAAGTATGAATCCCCCAAATATTTGTAATAATAAAAATAATCTTTTTTTTAATTTGTGGTCCTGAAAAGGACCGGTGGTTTTTAAAAATGGTTATACATCTTGTAGGATGGTAGTAGTGGTAATTATTGTCATCATCCATTTAATTCAAGTTTGTTCGCCACAAATCCGTCTGGCCAAAAATATATCATTTGACGTAATAGTATCACGTTTAGCACAGATGGTGCATAAATTTTTATTTAGGAAGAGACCAACAATATATGCTTCACTGTCTTCCTAAAGAGCCATCTCAGCAGTGCTGTGAAAACGCATTTCAGTTTTAAGATCTTCAGCAATTTCACAAACTAAATGTTGGAAGTGCAATTTGTGAATCAAAAATTCACTACTTTTCTATTTATAAATTAGTAGAACATAGACAGGGTTTATCAGGTAAATTTTGATGACCAGAAGGGTTTAATAAGGAAAAAAAAACAGATGGATTATCGTTTCAATAATATTAATATATATATAAATACATATTGTCACAAAATGCTCCTCGTCTATACAAAGAAGAGGTTCTGCTACTATTTCGAACTCTACCTTTTTCACGTTGTCACGATTTCTAGAAATTATAAATTACATTTTAAAATATATGTACATTTACACAGAATTAACCAATTTTGCTTGCCGGATAGGACCAGTCATTTAAAAACAAAGGCGGAGGGCCGTATCGCTTAAAGATTTTCAGCCGTTCGACTCAGATCTCTAGAGCATTTTATGACACCACAAAAACATAACTGAAATAGTGATATTATTTTATGTCTTTTTTATATGCAGCAAAACAACAACTTTTTTAAACTGGTCTAAAATTTTATGACTTTATGACAATATAACTAAATACCACGAAGTGTGAATACCCCAATAGTATGTAAATTACATTTTGAAATATATGTATAATTGATCGTGGCTGGGGGCCAAATCAAACCAAACTACTATGGTTTGTGATTGAAAAATATTCAGCCCAATTATAAATAACAATTCCCGGAGGATTTTTTCACTTTTCCCTGTTCCCCTATTATAAATAAAACCTCACTGGGAAATTTTTCACTTTTCACTCTTCCCCTATTATAAACAAATTTCGAAAATGGGAAACTCTTCACCAGGAAAAAAGTAGGCATTACGAATGTCAATTAAAGGGAGAATGTAAAATAAAAATTTGAGAAAAATTCCGCCAAATAATAGCGAGGGAGTTGTGCTTGAAAATGTAAGTATTTAAACAAAAAAAATTAATTAACAAAATATAAATACATGAATTACACAGGTCTAAGACAACAAATAAAAAACAACAAGAGATTCTTTTGAACGAAATGCAAGCTTTTCCTGACATTGCACGTGGAATGTTCAAAGGAAGCAAGGAGGAGTCAAATCGTTTTTGGCGAAACCTGGAAATGGAGTTGAACGCATCAGGGCCTCCAACAAAAAGTGTTTCGGAGTGGAAGAAGGTATAGTCCATGAAATTTGTCGCTAAAGAGACACACAATTTCTAAAACAAAAAATATTTTCTAGGTATGGTGTGATCAAAAAAGATACGTTCGTCAGAAGGCTGCTCAAAATCTAAAATTATCCAAATTAACTGGCGGCGGACCTAATATGGAGAACATATTTACGGCAAATGAAGAGGCTATATATAATTTAATCGGGATGAAGAAGTCAGTAGAAGGTATAGCCAACACGTTTGGATTGGGCAGTTCTTCCACGAGCAAAAAAGCCGACGAAAGTATTGAAGCTGCATTGACCGAGATTTTGGCCGAAGATTTTGAAAATGAAGTGCAGCCACCGTCCCAGCCGCCAGCCAAAAAAATTTAAAAAACGCCAATTTTTTTCTTTTCCTGCAAGTTTTAAGTTAACACAACACAGCTCAAAGCAAAACAGCTGACTTAAAAAATTCGAAATTCCCTTTCACATAATACTCTTCTCCCTGTCTGTTCATAATAGGGGAATTATATTGGCGTGAAAAATGAATTCACTGGGAGTTGAATTCACCGGGAATGTTTATAATTGGGCTGATTATAAGTATATGCATGTACATATGTATATACTGTATTTGTATTACATTAATGAAATAAATATATATATCCCTAAAATATTTGTCTCTTTGATAAATAATAAAAATAAAAATGTTTAATTTTAAATTTTATTTCTCTTGTTTTTATTATTTCATGAATGTTACAGAGCTTAAAATTTTCCTTATTTCTGTTTAACTTCTTCCGCCATATTGATGACGATTTGGTGATGGTACAATTGAAAATATTTTTTATTAGGAACAATATTGGCTCCCACTATTAGGAGGATAATATATGGCAATATGTTTCTTATCAGCAGCTCCTACACAGTTGGGCAATATCCAGATCTACCAGAAGTCTTCAGCAATTTGCATGAAATCAGTTTTCGTTGGTCACATACATACGTACGTAAGGGTTTTTTAGTACCCTTAATAATACCTCAGTGTTCTCAAGAATAATCTCAGGAACAGTTTCCTTGTTGAAATAAATGACCCTGCCAGCGATTGAAAAGAAGTTCCTTGTGATATCTTTTTGAGAACATATAATAAAATATTATTGTTAATCTGCAATTTTCAATAAAAACCCTTACAGCAATGTTACGGCTAGCCGAAATTATGTCTATGCTGGTTCCCTTATTTCTTTTTTAATTAAAATATTTTGTGTTAGCGTTTGTTTATGTTGTTGGTATGTCAAAGTGTATGTGTTTATCTTCCTACAATTAATGACAACTATATATATATATATATATATATATATATATATATATATATATATGATTAATAGATTTGTTTAAGTTTTAAGGTTATTTTATATTAGTATATATTTCGATATTTCGCTAGCCTTCGGATAGCTTCTTCAGGAAATCATTTTATATTTTATATGAATATATAAAGTAATTTCCTGTATAAAAAAAGAAACACAAAAATTAAAGAAGAAGCGCTAAATGGCAAACAATTGTCAGTTCCAGCTGCTTGGAAATAATGTTGCCACTAAGTTATAAATTATAGAGTATTGGCATTAAACATGGGGTGACAAAAAAATTTTTATTTAAAAAAAAATTAAATTTCAGTGTTGTCAGAACAGTAATTTTTACAATATTACCATTCTATAAATTTATCATATATATAAAATTTTTTTTAATGAATTATTAAAAAGAATATTATTTATGGAAAAATTTAGAGAATATTATAATGAATTAGAGAGATTCGATAAGAATTTAAAGAGAAGCAAGGATAGAATTTACTTCTCTGGATATAAATCAGGAAAATTCAAACGATTAAGAAATATAAGAAAGGAAGTTGATGATGTATCTAAAGAATCGATTGTAAAGGAAGAAATCAAGTCGCTTATACTCGAATTCTATATTTTATATAAAAGGCTGTTCTCTACAGTAGAAGAATTAAGTAGTAGAGAATCTAAAGAAACAAAAGTAGAAACGGATACTAAAATTTTTAAAAGGATGGCAAATTTCGACATATCAGTAGTAGGTAAAAACCTACAAGTTTTTAAAGGTTCATATGAGGCGTTGGAAGATTTTATAGTGCAAACCGAGTTACTCCATGATATTTTGCGCGTAGAAGATAGAGAGATTTTCGTTAAGTATGTCTATAATTTCAGGCTTGCATCACACGTTCGATGTGTTATTGGACGTTCAAACAGACCGAATATATTTGAAGAACTGAAAAAGTTATTAACAGAAGCATACCCTAATCCTAGAACCCTGCAACGGGTTTTAACTGAATTTGGAACAATTAGCAAGGAAATTTGAACATAACGGCGTATAGAGAAAAAGTTTCCCTGCTATCTGAACAGTTAAGCAGTTTTGAGATAAAGGCATTAGAGAGCCCCACACAAGAGGCGAAAACGCAATGAATAAAATAAGCGAGAGCATGGCACTCAACGTATTTATGAAAGGAGTCAACGTGGATTACAAGGGCACTCTAGTGGCATGTAGTCCTAAGACGCTAAATGAAGCGGCAGAAAAATGTTTAACTATAGAAAGGGATATGCAAAATAGTAGTAGTAGAATTTTCAGAATTTGGAGACGGGAAAACGGAAATATTTATACCTCACAAGGATATAATAGAAATTTTTACAAAGGAACAATAGCAATTTTACGGACGAACGCAATACTAACAATACATATGCCTATAACAATCGTGCAAACAACAATCACAATCGAGTCCACAACAAAAATAATCACAACTACAATAGAGACCATAACAACAATAGATACGGTAACAATAATAATAGCTTTAATAACAATTATAAGGTAGAAAGTTCATCAAGAAATAATACTGATAGAAAAAATTTTTACAGGGGAAATAATCAGAGTCGTAATCGGGGAAACTAGAACGCCGGATTAACAGATTGTTATCCAGAGGGGCGAAATGTATTCAAACTTTCAACAACTACTGACAATTCAGTGACAATAACATATTTCTGTCTGTAAGTTAGGAGACATAGACAATATAAATAGAAATTGTATATCTCTATTAAGTGGTATCACATTAGACACAATAGAAAGCATTGGTACAGCAAGTTTGAGCCTACAATTTGAAAATATGTTAATATATCATCAATTCCATATAGTTGAAAATGATTTCCCAATCAATACCGATGGAATTATAGGAAGAGAAATTTTAGAAAAATACATGTGTAAAATTGATTTTGAGACGTACACAATAATCTTCCGTATAGCCAACGAGCAGTTTATTTTACCAATAACACCAAAACGTATTTACAATACAAATTTTTATACCCGCACGATCTGAAGCAATAGTACCAGTCAACATAGTTATGAATAAAGAAAGTATAGTTTTAAACAAAGAAATATCTTCAGGAATTTATGAAGGAAACAGTATAATACCAGCAGTAGACATACAACATGTAAAGTTACTAAAAACTACTGATAAAGATGTAACATTAGATGAATTGATATTAGAAACGAAACAATTGTCAAAGTACCATATATATAATTACCACACTAGTGTTCAATTGAACAACAAAGAACGAATACAGAAAATACTTAAAGATTTAAATATTGACTCTAAAAACCAAACAGCCAGGCATTCTTTAATTAATAGAATCACAGAGTACAGTGACAACGAAAAATTGTCTGTGAATAATTTTTACACGCAGCAAATTCAAACAACTGACTCAACGCCAGCATAGAGCTGTAAAATTATCCATAGTCGGACCACTCGATAGTTTCTATACTATCGATCTTTTGTTTATGTCCCACTTCTGGAATTCAAGTGAAAGGGCTAGATTAGTAATTGTGGGTAGTAGTTAAATTTTATTAAATGTCTTCTGCAGTTACTTTAGCAATGTCTTTACTTACCATTTTAATAAAAACTATCAATTGTTATAAATCAAATTTTTATTTATTAACATAAAAAGCAACACAAAGTAACACTAAATTGTTACTTAAAAAATTATGAAAAGGATCATATGGACATTCTATATACATATAACATTAAAACATAAGAAACAAATACAGCCAATTTTAGAATTTAAGAAAATGCATATGATGCTCAAAACATAAGAATCACAACTCTTATAATTCTAAAGAGATCATAAAAAAGTAAAACAAATGCATAAAATCAACTTATTCAAAACAAGTACAAAAGCTATTGGGTAACTGGATATTTTAAACACATCTAGTTATTTCAAATATGCAGTTACCCAATATTTTTTGTTAACAAACAAAAGCTTATCCACAATCTTTGGTTTTAAGCAAGTTCTACGGTCTGAAATTACGGATCCAGTTTTACTGAATATTCTTTCAGATTCCGTAGAAGTTGTCGGTGTGCATAAATACCTTAAGGCACATGATTTAAGTAGGGACATATCCATCTTAATATTCTGTAAAAGTGCAAATTTATTATATGTTGCTAAATTACTTAAATATGATATAACCCTCCAATATTGCAGTGGATCGCTATTCATTGGAAAAATTTCAAAAAAAGTCTCTTTTGTACTTTTTCTCTTAGGAAAATATAAGTTTGTTGGCCTTCTAATGTCTTTAACTTTCATTTCACCTCATCTAGAGCTTGAAAAAGACCACACGTTAAAGAAATTTGGATCGTTGCTTCGTCAAATGGTGTCAATAGGTCTTTCAAATCACTTAGTATCTGCTGTTAAAGGTGATGGTGCTTTAGGCGTTGCTAACAGTATGTTTGAAATCCACGTATTTGTAATTAAAATCCTATTAATAATTCTTAAAGAGCTGTTCCAACGGGTGGGCACTTCTTGCAACAAACTGTATGGTTTTTCCTTACCTTGTTCAGCCTTAAATTTTTCATAAGCAAACGTGCCGCTTTTAAAATAAGTAACATTTCGCTTATATTTCGTTAAAATCACTTTTATATTGTGCAAAACAAGGTAAGCTTCTGTTTTGGAATAAGTCGCACGCCTTAATCATGCTGCTGGCATTATCAGTGACTATTGATGCCACTTTTGTCATCACACCCTACTCCTCTAAAACTTCCTTCAATGCTTTTGCTATGTATTCTGCAGAGTGGTTTGTACTGGTTAAAAGCAGTTCGTAAAACAAATTCTTTTGTTACGAAATGACAAGTCACTGTAAGGTAGCGCTCATTTGCCCGCGATGTCCAACAGTCTGTAGTAACAGCACAATACTCTGTATCATCTAAAATTGATTTTAGCTTTGTTTAAGTGTTGTCGTACATTTCAACCATCACTTTATTTTGCAACGTCGTACGTGAAGGTAAAGCATAGCGTGGATCAAGACATCTTACGAAATTTCGAAAACTTTTAGCATATTTTATTAAAAATTTTCTTACGGTTTGTGTCCAATCCGTATGTTTAATTTTTGTTAAAAAACGAAGTGATGACAGCGCTTGGATTTTCCCCTTTTGTGTAACTTGGATGAGCTCGCTTAAGGTGGTCTAACATATTGAATGTATTGCCGCTGGTTCTATAAATTTTTTCACACAAACGGCATTTCGCATAATTTTTATCCTTCATTACATCAAAATACTTCAATACATCTAAAGATGACTTACGTGACTTTTGGGAACGGCTTCTCGATCGTCACTGTCTTCTTCAATATTTTCGTTACAATTGTAAATATCTTTCCATAATTCTGGAACCGTCAACTTCTAATTAAATGTGTTTGTATTCTCTAAATTAAAAATGTGTTAATTAGAAAATTTTATAAATTTTGCTATGTAAATACTTAATTTAAATTGGAGCGTCACCTGAACTTTAAAATGAAAACAAAGACTATTAGGTAGAAGTTGACACTTAGCCGCAGCCGCCGAACTCGTGTAGGTAGTTTTAACTAATAATTATTTCCCGAATAAGTCAGTAAAATAAGATAAAATAAGTTAAAATTCTTTATTTATATTCCTTTACTTTTATTCACATAAAGCAATCACGATTGATTTTATATTATTTCATACATTCTTAAGTCAACAACTATAAAGGTTTACAGACGGCTAACAATCTGCATCAAAAATGTTGCTACAAATGAGAAGTTGACTACGTGTGATCGGCTACGTATTTGTGTTTAATATTAATCGATGGTATCGAAAGCGGAAGAAAACTATCGATAGTCAGCTAAAAATAAAATAGTAATATAAAAATATAGATGCTATCGATTGTTTTGCAGCTCTACGCCAGTATACATTAAACCATATAGGCTACCCGAATCACAGATGAATGAAATAAATGAACAAATAGATAGGCTACTAAAAGATGATATTATTGAATCCTCAGTCAGTCCCTACAATTCACCACTATTAGTAAAACCGAAGAAATCTGTAAATGATACAAAGAAATGGCGACTAATGTTCGATTTTCGAAAATTAAATGACATAATAGTGAACGACAAATTTCCATTCACAAAGATTGAGGATGTTCTTGATAAGTTAGGAAGAGCTAAGTACAAGGTTATCCATTTCGTGGTTTCAAAAGTATGGGACTGGAACTCGACATCTGTAAAAATAAGTTGTTAAACCAATATTTTTTCTTTTCAGTTGAAAGTCTGAAATTGATGAAAGAAAAACTAACAATAACAGATACACCACATATACGTTTTTAAATCGTGTCAATAGACACAGTTGGCCCACTTCGATATTCAAATAGATTACTATCACACAACGCATAAAAATTATCAAAACATACTACAAAAATGGTGCTTCTGCAACAACCACATATCGTGCTTTAAGAGGAGATTATGGTTTACATAATCGTCCAACTACGGAAGCAATTAGCAAAATTGTGAAAAAATTTGAAGAGACTGAAGCGGTTACAAATATTGTAAGGCATGTGCATCATCGTTTTGCTCGTTCCGCTGAAAATATCGCTGGTATAAGTGAAAGTATTGCCGAAGACCCAAATGTGTCGATTCGTCGTCGCTCTCAGGAATTAGGACTGTCTTACGTCACATTATGGCGTATTTTGCATTTAGATCTGCACCTAAATCCATATAAAGTCCAGCTCACACAACAACTGAAGCCATATGCTCATTCACAACGTCGTAGTTACATGGAATGGGTACTTGAACAACGGTGGACGTCGATTTTTCGAACAAAATTTTCTTCAGCGATGAAGCACATTTCTCACTCGGTGGGTATCTTAATAAACAAAACTGTCGTATTTGGGGTTCTGAGAATCTCTTTGGTCCGAAGGTGTGATTGGACCTTATTTCTTCGAAAACGACGATAGAACGACTGTCACCGTCAATTCGGAGCGTTATGGTCAAATGATAACCGACATTTTTTGCCTGCTATTGAAGAATACGATTTGGAGAATATGTGGTTTCAACAAGACGGTGCCACATGTCACACAACTCGAGAGAATATGGCTTTATTGCAAGAGACATTTCCTGGCCGCGTGATTTCTCGTCGTGGCTATATCAACTGGCCACCAAGATCGTGGGATTTGACACAATTTTTTTTTTTTTTGGCTATGCGAAAGACCGTGTTTATTCAGATAAACCTTTAACTCTTGAGCACTTAAAACCCAACATTCGTCATGTTATGGCTGAGATACTGCCCAATATTTGTCAAAAAGTGGTCTAAAATTACCTCAAAAGAATCAATGCTTGCAACACTTTGCGTGGTGGACATTTAAACGATGTAGTGTTTCACAGATAATGTCAACGTTCAAACTTTATAATAAAAAAAATATATCAGGAAAAAAAATTTTAATTGTGTTTTATTTACGTTTACTTTTTAAACCGCAAAATGGATAACCCTATACTTCTCCACACTAGATATGACCGGCTCATTTCACCAAATCAATCTAGACAAGAATTCAAGGCC
Source organism: Linnaemya vulpina (assembly GCA_963675445.1). Classification (NCBI taxonomy): domain Eukaryota; kingdom Metazoa; phylum Arthropoda; class Insecta; order Diptera; family Tachinidae; genus Linnaemya; species Linnaemya vulpina. The sequence goes on from OY776281.1 coordinate 16,334,388, forward strand.
GTTGACTGCATTTTCAACCAGAAATGGTCATTTTCAATTTACACACCTACCATTTGGATTAAAAATATCCTCTAATAGCTTCCAAAGGATGCTAACAACAGCATTAAGTGGTTTGAGCGCCGAAGCACTTTCATATGTAGACGATATTATCGTGTTCGTAACAGACTTCGCGTAAACAGCGAGAAATTTGAATTTAATGCTGATGAAAAATACAACTTTTGATTGCGACCCAAATTGTCAAAATTCGTTTGAAACGTTGAAATCAAAATTAATAAAACCACCAATCCCACAGTACCGTGATTTTAAGAAATCATTTATATTAACGACATATGCCTCTAATTTCGCACTGGGAGCAGTACTCTCACAAGGTGATATTGGAACAGACTTACCAATATCTTATGCCAGCAAGACATTATCCAAACATGACCTAAACAAGCCAACCATAGAGAAAGAACTGTTAGCAATTCATTGGGGAGTACATTTTTTTAAACCATATCTTTATGGAAGAAAATTTTGTGTTTTGACCGACCATAGACCATCAGTGTCACTGTTCTCTTATAAGAACCCATCATCCAAAATGACTCGGATCAGATTAGATCTATGTGATTACGATTTCGAAATAGTATACAAAAAGGGCAAAGTCTAGAATATTAATAGATACTAACACGCTAAAAGCATTGATTCCCACCGAAGAAGAACGAAAACCAAAGGAAATACTAGCAATAATATAGAATATGAGAAAGAAATTAGAAGTACAGAACGGAAACAGGAACGAGGACGACATTTATAATAAAAAGACTGATCAACTTTTTATATGTTAATGCACGTCAATCTCGGATATAAAAAATGTAAGGAAACTCAGATTCGAAATAGCGAGCAATCTAAAGGTACCTCAAGTTATAGTGAAGGAAATAGAAATAGTTAGAAGTGGTGATAATCCAATAACCACACAGATACCTTTGGAGAAACTACTATCGAAGACGTTATCCTTAGGTATAGAAGAACTCGCGTTAAGGGACAACGATAATGTATTCAAAATAGTTGAAAACAAAAAATTTAAAGATATGGTTAATGTATTAAAAAGAAGTAACGGAGAAAACTTGAAAATTTTAATTTACAAAGAACCAGAGATAATAATCGACAGCAAATTACAAAACGCAATTATCGCTGAGTATCACAGCTCAACTTTAGGAGGACATTTAGGTGTCAGGAAAACAACACTAAAACTCAAGCAAAGATGCATATGGAAGAATATGAGCAAAATTATAAAAAAATAAATACCGAACTGCAAAGAATTCAGGATTAACAAACAAACGAGATATACGAAAGAAAAACTAACAATAACAGATACACCACATATACGTTTTTAAATCGTGTCAATAGACACAGCTGGCCCACTTCGATATTCAAATAGTTACAGATATATAATAACTATTCAGTGTAACTTAACAAAATACGTCATAGCATGCCCTATTGAGACAAAAGAAACTAAGACAGTTGCAAAGGCCCTACTTAATTTTAATATATGGCCATTTCAAGGTCCTCAAATCAGACAATGGTAATGAATTTGTGAATGAATTAATGTCAGAAGTATGCAAAATCTTAGAAACAAAACAGCTCTTTAGCACACCGTACCACCACGAGACTCTTGAATTTCTGCATACAAGATGAATGGCACTATTGAATCCCTTATTTCCGTTTCACCTACAACACAACACCTCATATAGATACGGGTTACATTTCATACGAATTGATATTTCGAAAATTTTCAAAATTACCAAACGATAGATGGTTAGATAATAAACCCATTTACAATATAGATTAAAACGAGTTGAGCAAAACAAAATATAAATCCGTTGAATTTGAATGTAGGCGACATGGTTTTATTCAGATATTACAATAGAAGGAAAAATCAACCCCCGTACCATGGTCCTTATAAAAT
>OY776281.1:16341329-16458829 GCA_963675445.1 Linnaemya vulpina
CGGCTTCTTCTTACTGGGCATTTGGCTGCTTTGTACTGTGGGCAGTTTGCTATCCAGTCGGCTACGGCTTGTTGACATCCAACCCAATAAAAACGCTGCTTCAGTTTCTCAAGTAATTTTGTCACTCCAAGATTGCCACCACTAAGTCCATTATGAAACTCCTGTAAAACTTTACTTATCTTGGAGTATAGCACAAGTATTAAATTTGAAGTTGTTTTACCATCTACACTTTCCCATACGCGGTATAAACACCCTTTTATTACCTTGAGGCGGTTCCACTGAGCCCAATAAGATTTAGCGAGTGGGCTTTCAGCCGAAATTTCATTCTGGGATTGTCGTCTGTCCTCTTCTTTGGCCGCTATAATTTTCCTTAGTATGCCGTCGTCCCTCTGTGCCACTGACCAGTCTTCGTCAGGGCCGATGTGTATGAGCCGAACATCCACAACGCCTTCCTTTTGCTCGGTTCTAACACAATGTTTACACTCTTCTCGAAAGAGCATTCTCATTGTTATGCTTTGTGCCCCTTCTATGCTCAGTGCTGAAGTCGTAGCTCTGCAGGCGCTCAATCCACCTTTCCAGTTGCTCTTCAGGATTTTTAAACTGCAATAGCCATCTCAGTGCAGAATGATCGGTCCTTAATGTAAAGTGTTGACCATACAAGTACTTATGGTAATGTTTAATGCATTCCAATACCGCCAGAAGCTCACGTCGTGTCACACAGTAGGTCCTCCCAGGTTTTGAGAGTACACGGTTATAGTACCCTATGACCTTCTCAGTGCAATTAACTACTTGGGATAGCACACCCCCTATGCCATAACCGCTCGCATCAGTATCCAGCACAAATTTTTCGCCAGCTATGGGATACGCTAGCGCTGGCGACGTACATAATAATTCTTTCAGTTTCTGGATTGCATTTTCCTGTGGCTCGCCCCAATGGTATGGTCTCGACTTGTTTGTCAGCTCATGCGGGCTTGCAGCTACACTGGCAAAATTCGGCACAAAACGTCTGTGGTATGTACAAAGGCCCAAAAAGGTGCGCAATTCATGAAGATTTTTAGGTTGATGCCAGTCCCTTACTGCTTTTATTTTATCTTCATCTGTTGAGATTCCGTCTGCTGTAACACGAAGCCCCAAATGCTTTACTTCTTTCTGGAACAATGCACATTTCTTCAAGCTGAGTTTCAATCCAGTTGATGATATCCGTTGAAGAACTTCTGCCAGGTTTCTGAGGTGTTCATCAAAAGTTTTCCCCATCACGATTATGTTATCTAGATATACCAAGCATGTCTTCCAGTGAAGTCCTATCAGTACCTTCTCCATTAGGCGTTCAAATGTGGCTGGAGCATTGCAGAGACCAAATGGCATGACTTTGAACTGCCATAATCCGTTACCGACACTGAAGGCAGTTTTCTCCTTGTCTTTCTCTGCAATCTCCACTTGCCAATATCTGCTTCGCAAGTCCAGTGTAGAGAACCATTTGGTACCAGCTAGCGTGTTCAAAGTGTCATCGATTCCTTGGAGCGGATAACTGTCCGTCTTGGTTATGTCATTGAGCTTCCTGTAGTCTACGCAGAATCTAGTACTGCCATCTTTCTTTTCAACTAAGACTACAAGCGAACTCCAAGGACCAGAAGATGGCTCAATTACGCCTTCACGCTCCATTTCACTTACCAGCTCTTTTACTTTATCTCGCTTTGCTAGGGGTACGCTTCTGGGTGGCTGTTTAATCGGCCTAGTTTCGCCTGTGTTATTTTCATGTTTAAACAATGCAGTTCTACCCTGGCTTTGGCTTCCCATGGCGAAGATACTGGCATGCCGTTTTAGTAACTGTTTGGCTTTATTTTTATCTGTAGCTGATAGACCTGCTACCCATTTCTCTACGTATTCCTCAAATTGTTCACGTTATTTTGCAGACAAATCCGTAGGCTCTATCTTCTTCTCGAAGTTTATTATTGCCTCTGCTGGAGTAAACTGGCCAACATCGGAATTTTCTTTGATGACTTTTTCATGGTCTGACAAGTTAAGCACTATTATGGGGACTATTCCTCCTTTACTAGTTTTCACTAGTGCTTTCGCTGTTATAAGCTCTTTCTTTAGATCTGCTGGTTCTACAACCCACAACCGATTGTCGTCACAATCTCCCTTCATCCGCGCCCATATGACTGTTTCAGACTGCGGCGGTAACGTCTGACTCTCAATAGCAAATACTTTTGTTACTTGCGGTTTGCTGTCATATCCAACATCAAGGGGTATTTCCACATTACGCCAAATCATAAGGTGTTGTCCCATATATAGATCAATGCCATGGTTAATCATAAAATCGGCTCCAATAATAACCTTATCGACTATATCGGCATCAATAAATACATGTCTCACGTTGATGTTGGCTATAGTCACCTTCACTTCAAACTTACCATAGACAGTGGCAGGCTCTCCATTAGCTGGACGTAGCCGTATATTGCTTAACCGCTCGCATTTCTCCTTTACTATATCGGGCCTTATTATTGACTTCGATGCCCCTGTGTCTATGGTAAGTACGTGCTTTTCTGATGTGTCCGGACGCAGTGAGGTTGATATTTTTCTGCTGCATCACTGATATGCAGATTGTGGCGCCCTCGTTTGTGAGAGCTAGCTCGTTTTAGTTTAACGGGGACTCTTGTGATGTTGTTTGGTTCATCCATTTGCTGTTTCTTGGTGGCGAAACAGATCTACCTCTCTTCCGTGTTGCTTTGCAGCTGCGCTGAAAATGACCGATCTTTCCGCAGTTAAAGCACTTAGGCTTTTCTTTGATAGCATTTTCTGCCAGCAGTTGTCGCATTGCCTCCGTAAAGCTGGCAACTAGGTTGTTATCCTCCTCAGACAAAACCTCCACATTCCGCACTTTACATCACTGCGGCTTGAAAACCATCCTTGCAGTCTCTTGAGCCAGCGCAAATGAAACAGTTTCAGCGAAAGTGGATTTCTGCGTAGCGCACACCGCCAGCTTAACATCAGAGTCGCGAATGCCGTTAACGAAAGCCTCGGTTTTAAAGTGAACCAGGAACGGGTGACTCTCGCCTGGATATGTGAGCTGCACTAAACGCTCGATTTCCATTGCGAAATCTTGTAGAGATTCGTTAGGCTTCTAAACTCTACATCACAATTCCATTCTGTATAAATCACGCTTGTGCTCACCACCATACTTGCGCTGCAATGCTGCCATTATTTCATTATAGTGTTTTCTGCTGCTTACTGGCACAGTCTCAAGTACCATGACAAGATCAACTCTATGGCCTTTTCTTCAGCATCCCATCTATTTCTGCTAGCAATCGTCTCGAACTGGAATTTGAAGATGCCTAATGGTACACTGCCGTCGAAGCATGGCGCTTTTGTCCGCGCAGAAACCTCCGCAACTGCTCGTACTGGTCCGCCGCTGCACTCCAGGCTATTCACTTTGTCCTCTAGAGCATGCAATTTCTCTTCGAACTCCTTTGCCTGCTCCTCCAGCTCTGAGAATTTATTCTCAATAGCATCCACCCTCCTGTTAATGGCTTCAGAAACATCTACCAGAGTCTCGTTCGTGGCTTTATTTGACTCCTGTATTTCGGCTACAAGCTTTTCCTGCATCTGAGTTCTTTTTTATTTCAGTTATTTCGGCTACAAGCTTGTCACTGTTGATCATTGATGCCTCCTGCATCTGCTGAGAGTTTGTTTTATTTCAGTTATTTCGGCAACAAGCTTGTCCTGCATCTGCTGGGAGTTTTGTTTTATTTCACTTATTTCGCCTACTAGCTTTTCACTGTTGACCCTTGATGCCTCCTGTATCTGCTTAGAGTTCTGTTTCATTTCGATCATCATAGCAGCGAACATTGAATTTATGTCCATGCTGCTGGTCGTGGCAGGAGGGCATACCTGCACATCGTCTTTGTCCTCAAACTCGTATGTCCCGATGTCCATGCCGCGATTCTTAAACTCATCTATCAGCCTCTTCTGCAGTTCAGCCTTGTTACCTGCAGTTGGCAATTCCAGCTTACTGAGCTCCTTTTTCAGCTGTTCAACTTTTAGCTCATCAAACTTCATGATTATTTATTTTAATCTTATAGTGTCCTTTTTCCTTAAATTGCAATGTCCTTTTAATTATTTTTGCAATCCCACTTCTGACACCAATTGTTACGTTTTTAGACCTTTTCGCAAAAACGGGTTTATTTCTTATCCTCCAAGGATTCGTTTTATTGCATCAAACTAAAACAAGGACAAATTAATTTTAGAAATATAATGCGGCAACACTTTATTTATTACTTTATTTACACGAGTATTTGTACTACTCAACACTTAGCGATGTTAACACGTCTATATTTGAAATCACTCTAACTCACTGAGCTCTGGCAGCACCTTTATATAGCAAAAATGACGTCGTCTGGTAACCTCGTGAAACTTTTGGGCATGGTGGTTGTATTTTACTTGACATGGAGCTATATACGTGTGTTTGTATACATCACAATGCTGATTTGTTTGTTTTGCTTATGGTAACTATGAATGGTTGTATGTATGAGTGTTCTGTGTGTTTTGCCTATGGTAACTATGAGTGGTTGTATGGATGAGTGTTCTGTGTGTGTGTGGTTTTGTTTCTTCTTCTGCTATGTGTATATGGTTGTGTATACTTGTGAACCTGTTTAGCTTTATTAGCAGCGAATACTTGCATACAAGATCATTAGGAATAACATCTCTTAGCATTTATGTTGCTAGGTTTTTTCGTTGTTGTTGTTTACACTTATTATTGGCACAGCCTCGAATGATCTTGTATATTCTGGAGTATTCCATTTCCGTTACTTTGAATATTATCTATATTGTGTTGACCAGTGTTGTAACATTTTAACAACTAGAGATTAATTGGCAGTGCTGCCAAGTACATATAGCCACATTGTCGTTTTATTTAAATCTATTTCTAATCTTTGTAACAATATATATATATATATATACAATATATATATATATATATATATATATATATATATATATAAACAATATATATATATATATATATAAACAATATATATATATATATATAAACAATATATATATATATATATATATATATATATATATATATATATATATATGTATATGTATTTATATATATATATATATATATATATATATATATATATATATGTATATTTTTACCGTGGTAACAACTATATTAAATATTGCATTATTATGGCAACAATCTGGAACACCAATTTTCACAAAATTTTCGCAGCATTTGCGGCCGTACCTCGCCGATAACTCTTCGAATGGTGGTTTTCAGGTGTTCAATTGTTGGTGGTTTATCGACGTACGTAAGTGATTTTACATAACCCCAAAGAAAATGATCCAATAGGGTTAAATCAAATGATCTTGGGGGCTTATTAATTAGGCCATTTCGTGAAATTATTTTTTCGTCAAACGTTTCCTTGAGTAAATAAATTGTAGCGCCCGCTGTGTGGCATGTGGCTCCGTGCTGTTGGAACCACATATCAGCAAGATTAATGCCAGCTAATTGAGGTACGAAAAAACTTCGAATCATGTTACTATACCCTTCACCATTGACAGTAACATTCTGACCATCATCGATTTTGAAGAAATATGGGCTAATGGCTCCGCCAGCCCATAAAGCGCACCAAACAGTAATTTTCTGTGGATGTAATGGTGTTTCCACAAAAGCTGGTGAATTCTCCTCACTCCAAATGCAACAATTCTGTTTATTTACGTAACCATTGAACAAAACATGGGCTTCATCGGAAAGTAAAATTTTGAATGGAAATTTAAAATCAATATCAATTTGTACTTCAGCCCATTCGCCGAATTGGCGGCGCATACGATGGTCGTTTGGCCTTAATTCCTACACAAGTTTAATCTTGAAAGCTTTTAAGCCTTTGCGTAAAATCTTCCATAAAGTGGAAGAACACAACCCCAGTTGCAGAGAACGGCGACGAATTGATTGATTAGGACCATCTTCAATGCTTTCCTGTACAGCGGCTATAGATTCTTCAGAGTGCACTGTTCGGCATCTCACATTATCAGTAACAGTAAATGTGGTCCGAAAACGATCTATTGTTCTTTGAATTAGCAGCTCTGAAGGACGATTATGTGCGCCATAAAATGGACGAAGTTCACGATAAAATTGACGAACAGAACCATTATTTTCATAAAAATTTCCACAATTTGCACGCGTTGCTCTAGTGTACGTCAACCCATAATAAAATGCCAAGACAAACTAAACAAAAAGCAACTATCAGCTGTGAAATTGGTGGCCAAACAAGGCAGTGATGCCAACCCAAAATTGTATCACTCTATAAAAAACACTCGATATACATACATATATATATATATATATATATATATATATATAAATATATATAAATACATATATATATATATGTATATATATATATATATATATATATAAATATAAATAAATAAATATATATATATATATATATATATATATATAAATATATAAATATGTATAAATATATATATATATATATATATATATATATATATATTTATACATGTCTATATATTAATATATATATATATATATATATATATATATATATATATATAGATATATATATATATATACATATATATATATATATATATATATATATATATATATATATGTATATATATATACAGTGCACTAACGTGAACTAATTAAAACCAAGGGAGTTCATGTTAGCGAAATTGTTCACACTTGCGATTGTCAAATTTCATTAAAAAAAATAGTTTTTTTTTCAAATATTTTATTATTATTTGCATTTTTAATAAATAAAAATAAAATTATTAATCCAAACTCATTACAAAACAAAAGGAGATCATGAGAATTCATTACAAAGCAAAATGAGATCACGGGAAAATATCAATTGATTTATAATAAAGTAGCAAATAAAATTGTTTATAACATTTATGCATAAAAAAAATCCGTTATCTTTTTCTGCTGCTTTTTCTTTTCTAGTAGCTGCAATACAGCTTTCTCTCTTAAGAGCCTAAGTACATTCATATCGCGTTGATCCACCATTGCATCTCCTGCCCATTGCAATGCCTTGTTGAAAACTTCAACTGCCTCACTTGCGAAAATTTTTTTAACAGGATCGTCGACGAAGCAATCATCGTCGTCAGTTTCTTCGTTTTGCTCAATTTCACGGATATCAGTCGCATCATCAAAACACGGATCATTATTCCACTCTTGAATCATTGGCAAAGTAAACTCAGCCTAAAAGTTTTTAAAACAATGCTTTAATTGGGATTTTAAAGCTCATATTAAAATTCTTACCTGAGAACTCAATTCCTGAAGGAGATCCACTGACGTTTGCATCAAAGAATTTATTTCTGCATCCCATTGCTCTTTCAGAATACTTAATGGAATGTTATCTTCAGGATCATCCTGGTTTCTAACTAAACTTAAAATATTTTTCCAGCAATTAGCAAGAGTTTCTGTACTGACCCGATCCCAAGCGACAGATAATAGAGTGACAGCATCTTTCAAAGTTAAATTTTTCATTGATTCAAGCAAGTCAGAGTTTTTAGCTGCTATCGAAGCCAACAAGCTATTTCTGTAGTATAATTTTGTTATTTTAATCGCATTTTGATCCATTGGTTGGATCAGGGGGGTGACATTTGGGGGCATAAACATACCAATTATGTTTCCATCTTCAGTTTTTAATTCTGTTTCGCTTGGATGGGAGGGAGCGTTATCGATAAGTAGCAGTGCCTTCATAGGCAAGGTTTTCTTCTTTAGAAACAATTTCACCTAACCAAAAGCAAGAACTTTTGATTATGTTATTTTTTACTCAATGAGAAATTTGCTTACCTGTGGTACAAAGGATTGATGGAACCAATGCCTAAAAATTGCAGACGTCATCCAGGCTGATTTGGAATTCTTATAATCCGTAGGACAAATGAAGTTTTTAAAACTGCGTGGATTTTTCGCCTTACCTATTACTAAAAGTTTGAGCCTGTGTTCACCGGATGCATTTGCGCAACACAGAAATGTTATTCTTTGCTTCTCCGTTTTTGTTCCGGGAGCACATTTTTCTTGTAATGAAACGTACGTTTTATCTGGCAAAAGTTTCCAGAATAAACCAGACTCGTCGGCATTATAAATTTGGTCATTGCATAACTCCATTTCTTCAATTTTTTCCTTAAGCTTTAGCTTAAATGGGTTCACTAACTGAGGCTGCGATGAGAGTTTCTCTCCGGATACCTTAAGAAGTCTAACTCCGTATCTTTTTTTAAATCGCTGAAGCCAGCCATCACTAGCGTTAAACCCGCCTTCGTTTTCTTTAAGCTCGGAATGTAATTCCTTAGCTTTTTCTTTTAGCATTAGCCCACTTACTGGCAAATTTCTTTGACGCATTCGGATGAACCAGTGGTAAAGAGATTTTTCCATAACTGGAAGTTCTGATGATCTTAGAGTTTTTCTCTTACCTGGTCCTTTATATGTGTTGTTTACACATTTCAAAATTGCTTCTTTATTTCTTTTTAGTACCGCATATTGTTGACTTAGCGACTTTATACTTTTTTGCTAAACTTGTCACACTTGTTCCTTTTTGTAAACACTCTAATATGTCTGCCTTTTCTTTCAACTCCAAGCACTTAGATTTTTTAACACTCATGCCGAATCAATGACCTCTATGCACAAGAGAAAAATTCAAACTAAAATCTCATTGCAAAAAATAGATTAATTTAGGTAATATCCACCTTTCATTTTATACAAGGGGATTCCCCGAACTTTAACAATCAAATTTAACGTATTTTAGTGTTGCGTACAAGCTTAGAAAACATATAAAATGAATAAAAAATTGTTCACGTTATAGAGCTTTCAGAGTTTGTTCACGTTACAGAGTAGTTAATGTAAAAAAAAGACTGTTCAGGTTAGGCGGTGTTCACGTTACTGCGAGTGCACTGTACATATATATATATATATATATATATATATATATATACATATATATATATATAATATATATATATATATATATATATATATATATATATATAACTAAATAAGAAGAATATTGTAGTGAAATAGAAAAATTGGAAAAGAATGTAAAAAAGAGCAAGGATATAATTTATTCCACCGCATAAAAAGTAGTGAACAAATTTTGTAAAAACGTGAAAGAAGAAGAGACTAAGTCTTTTATATATAAATTCGGCGGATTATACGCAAGAGTATTTCAAATAATAGAAAATATACGTATGAAAGAATTTAAAATTTCTTTAAGTAATTCTGAATCAGAGAAAATTGTTAATATGGCACAGTTCGATATCGCTGTAATACGTAAAAATCTGCAAATATATAAGGGTTCGTATGATGCATTAGAAGACTTTCTAGTTCAACCCGAGTTATTTCCCTATCTTTCACTCTTACCATGTCATGTAAGAGTGAAAGATAGGAAAATGTATATAACGTACGTGCATAATTTTAAATTGACAGCACAAGTTCGAAGTGTAGTAGGACGTGCTAACAGGCCCATTAACTTTTCTCATTTAAAGGTACCGACAGACGACATGTTTTTTAATCTTTCGATTCGTATGTTTTTCTTTATGTCTGTCAATATTGGTTAATTTATATAAGGTTTATAATATTTGGTCACAAACGTACATGTAGTATGACAGATGACATCGGTCATGTTTGTTGAGAACAGCTGATTCTTTTTTAGTGCATAAATATCCACGTCATTTGTTTGACAAATGGCTCGCAGCCGTCGAAATATTTTTGGTTCCGTCACAGAAGTACTGGCGACGCAAATGTATTTGCTTAATATTATCTTTTTTAAGCAAGACGATGAGGTTGTATCTAAAAATCTATACATTTTTAGACTCATTTTAATAAAACGACAACACTAAATAAAAAAAAATATATATGGTTTATTTGTCTTGCAAAATACATCATTCAGACGGCTAATGATAGTGCACATAATCAACCGCCGACGAATATGTTCGCATGACATAGACATTTGGAGCTGTATGTTTAACATAAGAAAAAAGAGCACGCTCTATTTCAAATAATGTCGTATGACTTTTGTCATGTTTTTTACACAAGCAATGTTTTAAAGATAATACACGACATGTTTCCGTTTCCATATGTAAATCGTGACACATACAATATGAAAAACATGTCGTCTGTTAGTAACTTAAGGAGGATAATAATTGAAGCATACCCGAACCAACGAACCTTGCAACAAGTTTTAATTTAAGCATTTCATCATTTAGGGAAAAAGTAACGTTTTTGCGACTTTGCAGTAAAAGCAATTCAAGGATGCAATTTACAGGATGAGCGGAAGCATGGCTCTTAACGTTTTTACGAAGGGACTTAATGAAGAACATAGGAATATATTTTTGGCAAGTGGCTCAAGGACTTTGAGTATTATTATTGTTATTTTGAGCGAAGCTTGCAAATTAATAATAATGGTGTTTTTAGAAATAGAACTAGTGGCAATTTCAGAAATTATACTTATACAAATAGCCAAGCCAACAACCGCGAAGTAAATAATTGGGGGATTCACACTGTAGTCATAGAGTCAGAAATCATAAAATAATAGAACGAAAAATATGACTAGTGTGAACAACCCGTCATAACTTAGTGTGCTATTCCAAACATCGATCAGCTGATAAGATAACAACACATTTGTAACTAGCTATTATCAAAGCAAGAGAAAATGATGGCCATTATAATAAAGTTGTTTGAAAATGCCAAAAGTAAGTGAAAAAAGTAAAATTATTACCTGTTTGTGCGAAAACTACATGCTGGACATAATAATGGCTTCCTCAAGTAAGTATGGAAATATGAATATGTGCATTTAAATATATATTCACCTCTTTTGTAGGTGATGAAGAGGAGGATGAACAGACTGATGAAGTGTTCTTAATTAACATTGCTAGTTTGCTCAGTAGCAATGTTCTCAAGAAGAAATGCCTGGGTGCATAGGCTACATAGACGGATCAGAACTCAAATTGTCTGAAGCACTCATTAAAGATCACGATTAAAGTGCAAGCAGTTTGCGACTACAAACTACGAATAAGACAACTCACTGTGGGATATCCAGGTAGTGTACATGACGTAAAAATATTTTTAAATTGCCCCCTTTCTAAGCATCCTGAACGATTTTTCACCTTCTGAATGGATTGCTGGAGATAGCGCTTATCCGCTTATATCATATTTGTTAACACCTTTTAGGGAAAATAGCATTGAATATATCGAAACTAAAAGGGATCTCTATAACAAACACTTTTAGAAGTTTAGAGTTCGTATTGAAAATTGTTTTGGTATATTAAAGGAAAAGTTCGGCAGACTGGATTATGGTTTGCTGCGTTTTGCATAATATATTGATTGCCTTTAAGAACAAAGATAAAAATAATGAAGAAATTTCAAATCCAAATAGAGTAAATCTACCTACAGCATGTAACAACAGGACTAATTTGCTTCGTTTTATTCAAAACCAAAATGTTTAATTTTCTTCATATATATTTTTTTAATTATTTTTTATTATTATACTAATATAAAGTACTAGTTACGATATTAATTTATACTTCTGTATATATAAAAACAAAAATAAATACTACTTGTTTCGGCGTATATCCGAATAGGTTACCAAATAAATAAAACACAAGAATTCAAATTAAATTCATGTATATATATATATATATATATATATATATATATATACAGGGTGGCTGATGAATATTGCTACATTAAGAAACTCAAATAACTTTTTTTCAGTGTATGGAATACATTTTTCTTTTATTCATGTTAAAGCTCACTCAATTTTATTAAATATAGTTTAATTTGTTTTAAAAATAATGGAATTTAAATGCCCCCCCTGCTCGTTGATGCATGTTCGGCATCTTAGCAAAAAGTTGTTCATTACTGCTTGGAGAGTTGAGACAGGAATAGCCGCAATTGTTGCTCGAATGGATTGCTTTAGTTCATTCAAATTTGTTGGTTTTGCTTTGTAAACTTCCTGTTTGCAATAACCCCACAAGAAAAAGTCAGGTGCAGAAGGTCAGGCAACCTGGGTGGCCAACGGAATGTGGAGTTTCTGGATATCAGCTTATTGGGAAATTTTCGTCGCAATTCTGTCATAACAGGTTGGCCTATGTGAGGAGGTGCACCATCTTGTTGAAGCCACACAGAGTTAAAAGGAATTCTCTTTCGGCGTAATTCTGGATAGAAAAACTCTCTCAACATGTTCAAGTAACGGTCTCCAGTAACCGTAACGGGGTGACCGTTTTCTTCGAAGAAGTAGGGCCCGACAATGCAGCGTGATGAAACTGCACACCACACTGTGACACGAAGTGGATGCAATTCCGTCTCATGGAGTGTCTGTTGGTTTGAAGCACTCCATTTTCGACAGTTTTGTTTGTTTATGTTGCCGTTCAAATCGAAATGGGCCTCGTCAAACATGAAAAGACAGTTCAACATGTTTCCATCCTCTTCCACCATTTGAAGCCTCTTCTGGCAAAATTCCAAGCGAATCGGCAAGTCTGCATAGTTCAGTTTGTTGGCCATTTGAATTTTATATGGGAATAGGTCCAAATCTTTGTGCATAATTGACTGTAATGACTGTCTGCTTATACCCATTTGAGCAGATAAGCTTCTTGTCGAAACTCTTGGATTGTGTTGTATCGCAGCAGCTACAGCAGCGATTATTTCCTCCGTTCGAACTGAAGGGTTTCGATGGTAAGATCTTCTGTTGACTGCCCATGCTCGGCAAAATTGTTTACAAGTCTCATTATGGTCCATCTGCTAGGAGGATTGCCGCCAAGTGTGCGCCTATACTCTCTTTGAACCGAAACTACGGACTCCAGTGCGTGATAACGGCGGACAATCCAAATTCTTGTTTCGGTGTCCCAGTTATCCGGTAGCGGCTTTCATCAGCCACCCGGTATATATATATATATATATATATATATATATAAATATATGTGTAGGAGTTCACTGGTTCACCAGGATTATCAGGCATAGGACATAAAGGGCGCGAGTTCCGGCACGCCTCAATTCTAGCTAAAATGGTCGACAGTTCTTCAAAGGTATATATACCGTTCTGAACTTCCTTTCTAAAATAGAGCTTAAAACTTTTTACTCCCGCCTCCCATAGTTCACCCATATGAGGGGCACCGGGTAGTATGAATCGCCATGTCAAACTTTTATGCCCAAAAGTGAAGCACATTCTTGCTTGGCATTCTTTTAAAAAGGTTCGAAAGTCATTAGTCACTTCATTCGAAAAGCCAACAAAATTTGTGCCATTGTCAGAATATATGGTAAGTGGACAACCTCTTCTAGAAATGAATCGATTGAACGCTGACAAAAATATATCCGTTGATAGATCTGACGCTGCTTCTATATGTATCACTTTTGTCGCGAAACATACAAATATGCACACATACCTCTTTGCTTTTTTGCCTGATCTACCCTTATGAGTTTTCATATCGAAAGGACCAGCGAAATCCACCCCAGTGTTCGTAAATGACCTGTCAATTGTGATGCGTTCAGGAGGTAGAGCCACCATTATCTGACTGCATGAAAGTTGCCTATCAATTATACATCGTTTGCAACGATGAATTGTCGTACGAATCAAAACTCGCAATCGCGGCGTCCAATATATTTAAATCTATAGACTCGAAGCATTAGTTGATTACCACCGTGAATGGTAAGCAAGTGTATAAATTCTGCGAATAATTTAGCAAATCGACAAGAGTAAGGAGGAATAATAGGGTCTTGTTCACGAAACGATAACGAAAGTAATTTAACAAGGCGGCCATTTAATCTCATCACGTTACTTTCATGGAGAAACGGATTCCATGTTAATAATGATCTTTTGGAAGGTAAAACATTCTTATTTGAAAGGCATTTGTACTCCTCAGCATAATAGGCTTTTTGAGCAACAATAATCAAACGTAACTTGACGACCTTCAGCTCTTCATTAGAAATAAGAGCAGTTTCATGATTAAAATGTCCCTTATGAGCTGAATGCGTGGCATGAAAAAATCTAAAAACATATGCCAATACACGCAACGCTCTATCTAGTAAAGAAAACCTATCCAAAATGTCTTCAAATTTTGAAAAGTATGAAGGGTGAACCTTGACACTTCAACTTTAAACTTCTGTAGTGAAATTTCCTAGGGTGTGAGTATTCCAATTGTTTTTGGTTTGGCTCAACCATGATGGACCATGCCACCAGAGTTCACTTTCCGATAAAGTCGTCGGATTTACCCCCGGATGCCAAGATCGGCAGGATTGTCGTCTGATCGAACATGAAACCAGTTATGATTTCCTGTGTTCTCTTGAATTCGACATACTATATTGGCCACAAAGGTGGTCCAAGAACTTGGGGTTTTGCGTAGCCATGCTCAGACGATCGTCGAATCTGTCCAACAATATGCTTTTGTAATTGGAATCTTTATTTCCCTTACAATATTTTTCAAGATTTCAGAGGCTAATACTGCACCACACAATTCAAGCCTTGGTAATGAAACACATTTTATTGGCGCACCCTCGTTTTAGCTGTCAATAAATTAGAAACTATTTCTTCGTTGGAATTTTCAATTCGTAGATAAATTGCCTTCGAATAGGCCTTTTGGGATGCATCCGAAAAAACATGAAGTTCAACTTTCGAAGACTTGTAATATTTTACCCATCTGAGAATTTTAATAAAGTTAACTTCATTAAAAGATTTGACAAGTTTAGCCCATTCCTTTTCAGTTGAAATTGGAAGAAATTCATCCCAGTCAATATTATCACGCCAAATGCGTTGCATAAGAATTTTTGCTGTGGAAAAAGAATGAATTCCAGAAAATCCCTAAGGTTTTGGAACAACTAGATTCTTCAAATTTCAAAAGTTTTGCATCCACTAAATCTTCGGATGGCAATCCCTCTAAAATAGCGAGCTTATTCGACGTCCATTTTCTAAGTTCAAAGCCAGCTGATAACAACGCAGAAGTTAATTGGGTTCCAGTTAAGACATCATCCACGTACATTCCTTTTTTGAGAATATTCGCTGCCATGGGAAACGTTTCTTCACAATCCTCGGCCAATTGTAGTAATGTCCAAATTGCTAAATAGGGAGCACAATTTAACCCAAAGGTTACAGTTTTCAGCTCATACTCCTTTATGTTTTCGTCCGATGAATTTCGATGAAGAATTCGTTGAAATGCAGTATGCGAAGGATAAACCCAAATTTGACGATATATTTTAGAAATGTCACAACTAAAAACGAACTCGAACAACCGCTAACGCAGAATCAAAGTAATTAAATCTGATTGTAAAGTAGGTCCTATAAACAAACAGTCGTTTAAACTATTTCCATTAGAAGTCCGATTTGATGCATTAAAAACTACTCTTAATTTGTTAGTTTTCCGTTCAGGGTTAATGACCGGGTGATGTGGTAACTAGCATGAATTAGTGATGGCTTGATTAATGGATGTAACAGGTCGCATGTGTCCCAGTTTTAAATATTCTATTGTGACTTTATCATACATGCCATTCATTTCCGGTTTTCGAGAGAAAGAGAGAGAGAGAGATGATTCGATGCGAAAGAATTGTCTCATAGCGCTTTATTTCGATATTCACAAGCACATATCATAAGGAAACTCTGGCTTAAAAGGTAATGATACAATATACTTACAAGTTGAATCCCTTTGAGTGGTATTTTTATAAAGATCCTCACAAAATGTATCAGATGGGGACATAAGCTTTCCCCCGGGAACTTCTTCTAATTCCCAAAACTTCAAGAAAGTTTTTTTTTTTCAGAAAATGTGAAGTGGGGAAAACATTAATTGAATTAATTTTTGATGAATTTGTGGGCTCTGTCAAAATCAAGCCAAAAACCGTTTTTTGACCCATGAGAGATCCAACAACATTGCGACGAACTTCATTTAAAATTATGCTAGGATATAAGTCAGCCCCTAGTAAGATATCGACAGGCCTGCTTTTATAAAAATTGACATCCGCTAATTTTAAATTGTTCAACACACCACTTATTGCTGAAGGACAAACAAATGATGGCAAATTCTGTGAAATCGAGGGTAATACGAGAGCATGTCTTTCTAGATCAATATCTTAGTCCAATGGTGAACCAATTTTAATTAGACAAACTTTTGTTGACGTAATAATCCTTATCCACACCGGAAATATTTACATTTGTGGAATATGACGTGTCTCAATTGATTTCGCAGGTGCTCTGAAATTATAGAAGCTTCTGATGCTGGATCAATCAATATCCTTGCTGGATCCTGGCATATGATTAATATCATAGCAGTTACTAATAACACAGACGAATTCTGCGCAATATGAAAAACTTGCCGATTGAAATTTGTGGAAGCTGCTGCAGACGTTGATGGTCTATTGTTAAATGACCGAGCAGCAGGATTTAAATCCACATTATTTGAAGCCGAAAGGTTTGCAGAATTGGTAATAGCATTAACTGTAGGCTCTTCGCGATGAAGCATAGTATGATGCATTTGATTGCACTTAAAACATAGATGATCGCTTGTACATTCTTTTGTTACATGAGATTTTCATAAACAATTGACACAACAATTTGCATTGTTTTATCGTTTGTTTTTTACAAACTTCTTCAGGGGTTTTGTTTATTATTATTAATTTTGTAGTTATATCTAGCACAAAAATATATATATATATATATATATATATATATATATATATATATATATTATATAAGATATTTTTAATAGTCCTGGTATTTCACAACTCATTAACTTACGATTTATGTCCTAGTCAAATTATTTGTTCTCAACATTCTACTTAATACCATTGTCAGTGATCTTTTACTAATTTAGGTTATGGCAATTGAATACTGGAGCTTTGTGTTATCCTTGTCTTCTTTATAATTCATCGTCCTGTGTATTTTTTCTTGTATGCGTAGGCTCTCTATAGTGAAACGATTGTTTGTCATTTTCTCTTCGTTTAAAATTTTAACAATGTTGAAGTTAATTTTATGGTCTTTCTCTTTTGCATGCTGTGAAAGTGCTGTCGTTTCTTTTCCTTTCTTGATGTCCGATTCATGCTCTCTTATGCTTGTTCCCAATTTTCTCTTTGTAGTTCCAATATATACTTCATCACATTTTTCATTTTTATTTCCCTCACATTTGATTTCATAAACAACATGATTAATTTTTAGTTTTTCTGTTTTTGATTTTGTGTTTGTGTGTCTGAGACTTATGTTTGATTTATATGCTATTGTTTGTTTTTGTTCTTTTGGCAAAGTACTTTGTAAGGTGACCATCTCAGTTAGTTTAGGTATATATGGTACACTGTAGAATATAGTTGTTATATTTGTCTGTGGTGGTTTTTCTTTATGGTGGTTTTTTAATGTTTTATTGATGATGTTGTTTATTATATATAATGGGTAACTATTCTTAGTTAATATGTTTTTTATTTTGTCGATGTTGTTGTTCATAAATCTACTATCACTAATTTTGAGGACCTTGGCGATTAAATTGGTTGCTGTGTTCAGTTTCATTTTGTGTGGTTGTGTTGAGTGATAGTTAATGATCCTGCCTGATGATGTTGGCTTTGTATACCAGTTTGTTATCAGTTTGTCCTTATTATTTTTATGTCTAGATAGGCTATTTCTTCATTTTTCTCTTTCTCTACTGTGAATTGTATCCTATTGTGATATGCATTGAGTGCATTCAGTATTATTGTCTCGTCAGATATTTTTATTACTGCAAAAGATCGTCAACATATTTAGTAATGAATTTAATCGATATATTCTTTAATTTTAATTGTTCCATCACTTCGTCCAAAAGAGAGTCAAGTACGATGTCAGCAATTGTAGGTGATAAGGGATTTCCCATCGGCATCCCATATAGTTGGGTATATATTTTGTTGTCAAATTTGAAGTAGTTGTTATCATTTAGACAAAACTGCAGAAGTTTTAACAATTGTGTTTTTTGTATTGTCGTAATATCTTTTAGTTTATTCCATTTTTCCAGTATATTTCTTATCGTTAAATGTGTCGGTATGTTTGTAAACAATGATACCACGTCGAAGGAAACCAGAATATCATCTTCCGCCAAAATAATATTTTTTAATTTATCTTTAAATTCCTCTGAATTTTTTATGTTGTAGACAGGGGAGATTAAATTCTGTATAATTTTGCCAATGTACTTTGATAAATTGTAGCACGGGACTTTGTTTGAGGAGGAAACCGGTCTAAGAGGTACATTGGTCTTGTGTATTTTTGGTAAACCATACAATTCTGGTGCAGCTGCAGCATGCATAGTCATCTTAAATATCTCGTGTTTGCTTATTACGTTCTGTTTATATAGTTGCATGGTGAAGTTGTTGTTATAGTGTTGTCTTTATAGTGGAATATCTCTCACTGACTGACAAATTCCTAAATCGGCGCCAAATCTTAAAACATGATTTTGGTTTAGACACAGTATGCAAGTAATTATAGAGCTCTTATTAGAAACGTGAGCTTTTACTTTCTTTTCATTTTCCGATTTAGTAAGATCATGTATGCAATCCAGTGTTTGAATACGTTCTGTCAAGAACATGTCTAAATCCTTCCAAAGAGACAAAGCAGTTTTGTTCTTTATGCTTTGTTCCCACAGCGTAACTATTTGAAGCTAGATTTACGCTATTGAAATTTTCTTCAAAATCGCTCTTTAAAATGCTTTAAACTCGTGTAAACAGCAAAATTTCTTCAAAGTTTGTTGATAAAAATTTATTGAACAAAACTTTTGAAGATTTTATTGATGCCGTGTAAATAAGCATCAAAATCGCATCTGGCAATATTGATAACCATAAATAATTTGAAGGCTTGTTCATTCTTTTGATTCAATACATATTAGCTGTTTTTATTTCCATATGAGTGTTGTGGCAAAACCTGTATCATTTAAAAAAAAAAAGGTAAAAAAATTACAAAAAACAAATTTTAAAATTAGAATTAGTAAATTAAATGAGTTGGTAAGTATTACTTATTTAATAACTATATATTTGTGTAATAATATATCAATATTTTTAAAAGTGATACCATACATGATAATTTGCGCAACAATCGCAAGCAACAAAAAAAGTGGACAGGAGATAAACTAAGACTCTTCATCGAAATGGTTGAAGTACGCGAACCGATTTGGAATTTCAAAATTGATGAGTACAGAAACCGAAATGACAAGGAGAAGTGCTGGTCAGAAATTGCTGCTGCAACGAATCATTGCATAGCCAACTGCAAAGCACAATCTAACGCTGTACGATCCCGCTATAATGTAAATTGTTTCTTCTTTTTTTGTATATTTTGATCACATTGAAAAGTATTTATATTGCAGGCGGAGCACAAAAATATAAATACCTCAAAAAGTGGACAAGGTGAGGCTACTTACGTGTCAAAGTATGAATATTCCGCAACTCTACATCGTGTATCAGGAGGTACAGAACCCAACTTCGAGACCTTAACTTGTTGTGCCATTGAAGATTGGGATGATGTTGAAGAGCAGTTTCAGATTTCGGAAGGTCAATCTTCACTTACAAGTGCTGCTCTCGAAAATTGTACTCCTGCAAAGCGTAGGAAAGTGCAAGAAGTGAAGGAAACTGAAAGTAAGCGTTCAGAAGTTTACGAAAAACTTGGCCAATTCTTATCCCAGAAAGTATCTCAAGCAAAAGAAGACATAAGTTGGTAGAAGGCCTATGGAGAGTATGTTGGTCAGCAGCTTTCTGCATATTCAGAGTCAAATGCTCGCAGGTGAGCGTGAAATGCATAGTACTCAAATAATATATGATACGAACTTATATTTTCAGACTGAGATCTCAAATTAATAACGTCATCGACTCATTTGAAGTGCAACAAAATAATTAACTATGTTTTAAATTTTTAATTTCTATTTTAATATTTTATATGTAAACTGAATTTTAACTTTATTTTTTATGAATAGATTTTGTTTTAGACCTTTTTAAATGTATTTGTTTATTATTTTTTATATAGAAACAGAATGTGATTTTAAGTTTAATAAATACATAAATGAAAATAAACTTTTTATTTATATTTATTGGGCTTTAATTAATTTTTAATAAATGTGCTTGTATTGCCATGAAACTTCTCCTTCATTAAAAAAATATTCCGTGAATTCTTGTCGAATGAGCTTGGACGTTTCGCTTTGATGAATTTGATTGCACAATGGTTCTATCGAAGACAAAATATTCTCTGTCCGCACTTCTTCACGCCATCTTCCGCCCGTTATATATCCATCCGCATTCACTTGGTCGTAGTCTCTTATTTGTGCATAGGTACCACACTTGCGTTTGTTAAAAAAATTGTGTAATGCACATACTGCGAGGACAACTTTGACAACATGTGGTGGGGAAAGTTCCATTGTTTTTCTGAGAAATTGAAATCGGGCTGATATTAATCCAAACACGTTTTTCGAAACACGCCTAAATTTGGAAAACCTGTAATTGAAAGTTCTTTCCTTCGTGTTTTGATTCCGAAATCTATATGGTTTCATAATATTGGAATTTAAGGGAAACGCATCATCTGCAACAATCACATATGGAATAGGTTTCTGTCTACAGGGCAGTGGTTTCGGTTGCGGCAAATTCAACGTGTTATTATATAGTCCTCTTGATAGCGAACATCTACTGAATATTCCGCCATCGAACTCTCTACCCTTTGCACCAACGTCGATGTAAACAAAATTGTAGTTCGCGTCCACAAGCGCCATCAAAACAGTGCTGTTTTTCTTACTATAATTGAAATATGGGCTTCCACAGTGTGCTGGTGCTATAATATGGATGTGTTTTCCATTTAATGTCCCGATTGAATTAGGAAAATTCCACATTTTATTTATACTTTGGGAAATACTACCCCATTCCTCCTTTGTTACTGGCATCTGTACCAAAAGATATTATTTTTTATATGTTTTTTTATTAAATAAATTAGGATTTACCTTAAAAAATTCATCTTTTAATACTTTATATAATGCAGCGCAGACTTCAGGCACAATATTGCATATCGATGATCTTGATCTTTTAAACAAGAACATCAGACTTGCGTAACTGTCCCCAATCGCTAAATATCTCAAAGTAATTGCCAGGCATTCTCCGGCGCATATAGATTCCCGCATATTAGTATTGGTCTTTTCTATTAATGGGGCGACGAGATCAAGCAAATAATCAAAATCCTCTGGTGACATTCGCACAAAGTTTTTGTATAGGTCAGAATCATCCCTTTACAATCGCTCCCTAAAAGAGACATACATGCCATTACCTTCCAAAAGAAAAGGTCGAACCCAATGTTTCTTTTGTTTTCTTCTTTTTTTTGCGTTATTATCAGCTACTTCTTCTTCCAATATTAGAAATGTTGATGCTATGATGATTGTGTCGTCGTCCATACTTATTAATTGTTTTTTTATAATAATAAATTATTTTTCATAAATTATTTCACAAAAGAAGAAAATCAGCTGATCAAAGTCAATAGTTTGAATATAAAAAGCTTTCCAATGGTGTAAATTAGCTTCAACAAATTTTGTTAAAATTTTTATCTAAGTATTTTGATATATATCGAAAGAATTTTTTGATCAAATTTTTGAAACGTGTAAATAGACCATCAAAATAAATTTTCAAAATTTTGATAAGACTTCAAAATGCCTTCAAACGTGTAAATCTAGCTTGAGAAGGCAGACGTTGAATACAAATAAAAACTATGGTCGAATCCCAATTTGTAGTATAAATTTCGTAGATTAAAATGAAAGTAAAAAATCCATTTATCCCTCTTTGTAAAATTTTCAGTGACGAACTACTTTCTTTCGCAATAGTTTCTAATGAAAAAAGAATTGATTATTAATTAGCATTCGAGGATTTTCATAAGTATCTTTAAGATTTTTTCACGCTATATCGGAACCTTGATTCGACAAAGGGCATTTCGATACAATTTCCTTTGCCCTATCGGGGTTGCGTACCAAGTGACATAACCGTTCAATATTACTAAGTCTCGAATTGTTGACGTATAGCGCGAAAAATAAATTTCGAAAAGTAGGCCAAGAAAAATAATCACCAACAAATACATCTACATCACAGGGAGGTAAGCTCTTAGAGTGAGGTGAAATATCACCCCTATTACTATCTGACTGTAGATCATTTTGTTTTTTATCTAACATATCGCATTCATGTTTTTTCTTCCTTATGTTCCCTAAACACTTCACATACGAGGCATAAGCAAGTCTATATTTAGCTGTAATTACGCCTTTCGGAGTCTTTAAACCATAAGGACACTTTTCATAAGTCTGTTTGACTTTCTCCCATAAAGGAGTTAATTCTTCGTCATGAAGCTCTAGAGTAAACGCTGTATGGTTATCCTCCTCAATTTCGTTGAAACAAGTTTCAAACATGACGTTAGTATCAGTGGCTCTAACAAATTTTGCATTAGTAGCCATTTTATATTAAAATTCGATTCATATAATTCTTCACCACCAATTAAATAGATTTTAAGTTTAATTAAATAACCAAATAAACTTGGATTAAATTATGAAGAATTTAAATTTAAAATACTTGGTTCTTGTAAGATGTGTTGAATAGTCAAACTGACCGACAATAAAGTGACGCGAAAATTTGATGGAAAGAAGAAATAAACAAATGTATAAATGTTCGTACTCGTATAAATAAAACGATGTGGATTATAATAACTAATATTAATTTTATTAATTCTACACGGCTTATATCACAAATTTAACTCAATGTTATAAATAGATTGAACGTACTCGTATATGTATGTAATACACTTAAATAATAAATCTTTTGCACTAAGTTACATTAAAGAATATACACTATAAGAAGACGCATGTATTACAAATCACGAAATAAAATTTTAAAATCTTTATTAGTGCCGGCGCTAAGGGAAAAAACGAAGAAAAAAAGCAGAAACCAACGTGTTGGATCGTTGGTCATCGAACATGTTTAAAAGTTAGTTTCATCAAATTTAACTTAAGGTACTGAAGGCATGGTGGAAAAAAACATAAGCAAAAACACATGCAAACTTGTTTGAAGATATTTACAGAAAATTATATTTTCATTTCAAAACATTGCTAATGATTGAGCTACAATATTTATTTGAGTGTGTAATTTTCTTTTGCTTTGCATGTTTAATGCAAGTGAGAATAAATAAAACAATTTAATATCGGGCAGGAAATGCTGCGTAAAGATGTGTAAAAGATCTAGAAGACATTTTAAGGGTTTACGATTTTTTATTCGTTTTAGGGCAAGTTTGGCGGGGAAGATGTATAATGCCTAAAGAAGAATACACAAAAATTTTTATATATGCGACCGTTATTTTGAAAGCTCATTCATTTGGATACAAAACTAAAGGCGGAAGCAAAGACTCTATAATATAAAGATGTTGCACGCCATATATTACTAAAATTCCAAAGTTTTGTGCTTCTCTATGATGCGGGGGACAAGTATGTAGCAACGAAATCCAATGGCTTATTTATTCTCTTTCTCATGTTTTTTTCAAACACAATTTTTGAGTAACTTAATATATTTTCTTTCACTTTGTGTTGTGTATGTTTGTATATTTGTATATATACATAAATATGGCTGTTATATATTTATAATAGTTCTTTCATACTATTGCAAGGGCCGAAGAAAACTGTCGTTTTATTGTTTTGTTTATTCCAAATGTACTTACATACATTTTTATTTTCTACAATATTTAGTTTGCACACGCTGAAATTTTTTGTATAGAAAATATTATAAAATTTCATAAGCTACATCTCTTCATAAAAAAAAATTGTAATAAAAATCTTGCAATAGAAAGCATTTTATAATGAAAATATTTTTGTAAAATATATATACAGAAAGAACATTTTTCATAACAACTAATTTTCTATCAAATATTCTATATGGATAATTTTTATATCGAAAAGTTTGTGTATCAAAAAATTTTCCGTGGAAAAGTTTTTATAAATAAATTTTTTGTACATAGAATAGAAATTCTTAGTCTTCTTATAATAACTTTACTGCGTAAGCATTCTTCATGGGAGATCTATAAGTACATATTATCTAGTGCTCAGAAGATTAAAGTTTTAAATCATTAAAAAAGGAAATTTCTTTTTTGTAATATGTTTTATTGTCAATAAAGTAATTTAAATTTAAATATTACGGAAATTTTATTTTACGAAATTGAAAGTAGTCCTCAAATATTGCATCAGATATTGCATATGTATGTAGGTATTAACACTTCGGTGCGAGTTGAAATTTATTTGTTTCTACACAAATAAAATACATATTCTTTACCCTACATTAATACAAACAATTTTTAAGCTCGTTTTCTTATTCACATATATATTTTTTTAAAGAATCAAGGTCGTAAAGCAAAAATACGCACAGTTGGACGAAAGAGATTCTAAGTAAATGGTTTTGGTTATGGACGAAATGATCATAAGCAAAGAGTTAAGGTATAATCAGAGTTTGGATTTAATAGATGGATTCAAAACAACAGGTTTTTTAAGAACTAAAGTATTGGTACTCATGCGTGTGTTTTTATGGTAAAAGCAATGTTTTCTAATTGGAGTATAATATGAAAAAATTCGCGTGGGATTCGGAAGTCAAGTTTTTAGCAGAACTGTTACAGCTGCTATTGAAACAATATGCAGAAGTGGCCCTTTCAACAGCTCAGTTTGTGGAAAAAATTGGTAAGATTTTCGATTGTCTTAACAGTGGTTCCTTTTATGGCAATAACTGCTACAAATCTGCAGTTCAAGTTAACAATGAACCTCACAAATTTATAAAAAACTTTATGGAATATCTGGATGACGTGGAATTCTTTGACTCACTCTTGATTCAGTCCATTTACTGGTTAATAATATTTTAAAAGGAGGTGATTTATATTATTTCATGACAAAATTTCTTAATCAAGAAAAGTTAAAGATTATATTTTCTGAACTGCGGCAAAAGGGAGGCAAGGATAGCAACACTTCCGTAGCAGAGATGAGTATTATTTTTGCAAAAGTTATGGTTGCTAAAATTATTCAATCAAGTTTTTCCAGTAACTGTGAAGTTGAACAAGACGAGATTGACCAAATTGGTACGTATGATATATGTTTACCAAAAAGTAATGATTGTGATATTAATATTCTTCAAGTAAACATACTGAAATAAACTCCGATGGAAGGGTTGTTGTTGATTTTGACGACGATGTATATTCAGATTACTTTTTAGAAGATATTTTTAATAATGCTAAGAATATAAATATTGAACTGGTTTCCATGACATACTTCGTTGAGTATGTTGCATTTAAGAATATTCCAAAATTGCAATGTGAAAAATGCTGTAATGAGCTTAGGAACATGGATGAAATTTTAACTACGCCAAGCGAGCTTTTTGTATTCTTTAAGAATTATCAGTCTCTGACAGATTTTGGAAATTTAGCTGCTCCATCAGACAAACTAATGGATGCAAGTCAGAAACATATTTTAATATTTCACAATATCTCTAAAACTGAACCGGAACGAAATGGTATAAAATCATATATTATTGACTTGTGCAAACGCTCAACCCCAGAATGGTTAAGTGATGATTGTTTCCACTGTAAACAGCAATTATTGGACTTTTAATTATTGGTCCTCCTTCGAAAGCACTGCTTTTGGGCTATAAAAAAAAGGTACATAGTTCTAAGCTAAGAAAAGTGCAGATATTTTCAAATAAATAAAAATACAAAAGCAATTCTAAAAACAAGTTATAAAAAAGAAATATAGCAAATCAATCAATAAATAAATGCAAAATGTTAAAGTAAACAAAATATTACTAATAATAATAAATTTTGTTTTATATAAACAATTTTTAAAAGGTTTAAATATGTTTCTTTAAATCTCTAACTCTCTTGAATTTACCAAAATAAATGTATCCTTTTTTATATTATGTTTTACAGAAAACCTAAATGTTTTAACTTTAGTGCACAATAACGTAATAAAATTTTTAGAAAGGATCAATGTATATAACCAATTTATATGAATAAAAAAAACTAATTACTATGATTTTCTTTGAATTCCAATAAAACTTATTTCTGCTACCAAATCAATTCTTCTATTTTAACAAAAAGAATGCATTCAAAATTTTTGATTTTCATTCTTATTTAAGACAGAATGAGTTCATTTAAAATACAACAACTCATTAAAAAGAATCATTCTACAAGAGCTCCGCCGTCTATACAGACCTTTGGCGCTAATTTTGCAATTTACTAATGCCGAACGAATCACCTGCGCCAATAAAATAAAATTTGTTCATTCTTAGTTTTTCAATAATATATATATATATATATATATATATATATATATGTATATATATATATATATATATATATATATATATATTTATATATATATATATATATATATATATATATATATGTATATATATATATATATATATATATATATATATGTATATATATATATATATATATATATATATATATACATAACTATATCCATTTATAATAATTTCAGCAACCTTATTGAAAATGGAATATACTATCGGACAGCCCTTTCAGACATTATGTCAATTCAGTCTGAAATTCTCAGCTTCCGAAAGGAAAATGCTGACAAGGAATATAATTTGGAAGAGCGTGAGTTTGCTTTCAAAGAAAGAGAGCTGGAGCTGAAAGAAAAATAAATTCAAAGCAACGAAAAATTTAAAATAATGGAGCTCCAAATGAAAGAAAGGCTGGGTATGGGGGAACTGAAAGTTAAGTATAACTAAGGGAAATATATATTTATATGTACATATATATTTTTTTATTATTGTTCAAATATATTTTGTTTTTATTTATTGTTGTATATATATGTACCTGTTAGCATAAGCGATGCATACTTTTTTTGTTTTGAATATGAATTCTTGTTATTTTCCTTTTTTTTATTTATGTAAATAGTTATATGTATATATGTACCTGTTAATTTTAAAGCGCAAAGATAAAACAGTTCATCATTTAAGTACGTTTTGGTACAATAATGCCCAGTTTTTGACTTCGTATTTAAGTACAAAATTATTTAATTTTTGCATAAACTTAAGTTGTGTTTAAATACGCTTTGAGTTTTTCAGTCATATTTAAATACTTCAATTAACTTATGCGAAAAATGTGGTAGCACCATGAAATATGTAAACAAAAATCGCCATTGTACAGAAAAATATGTGTTTTGCTTATGATTCAAAGTATTTCAAGTATTGTGCATGAAATTATTTTAAGTTTTTCAACTGTGTTAAGAGTCTAATTGTACAATAAATATAATTTTATTGATTTTATACTTAATTCTATTAATAATTAACTATATTTATGTAACTTTTGTAAATTTTTTTGCAAATTTTTCTCAACATCACAATGTTTTCTTCTTCTTAAAAGAAAAAAGATCCAAGTCATATGTTTACTGTGCTCTATTTAAATGCCGTTTAAGTGTCCAATGAGTTCTATTTAAGTTGTATTTACATATGATCTGTAAAAATTAATTTTGTATTTAAATAGACTTTAAGCTCAAATAGAACTTAAATACGAAGTCAAAAACTGGGCTTATATGATCGATACCCTTATACTCAGAGCTGTGCTTGTTTTCTTTTATTTCGACGGATGGCTATAATAAAGAAAAATTTTTTGATAATTTAATAATTATTCAATTGAGTAAATTTAATAAAAAAAAATCATCGAAAAATTTATCTATTAAGCGTCCACATTTTGTACAATTGAAATTTTACATGCGGGTCTGTACAAATGTATACCTACACTCAATACATAAATAAAAAGATTGTTCGGGACTTGCGTTTATATATATATATATATATATATATATATATATATATATATATATATATGTAACCAAACATTATGTATATAAGATAGTGCATAACAAGCACGAAAAATGTATATGCGGGTTCCAATATTACGACTCACATCGAACATATTCGTCAAACATATGTTGTCAAACATATATCATCTTGTCTTGTGTAGTTTTTTGTTCGAATAACACAAAAAATTGGTTGGTTTGCCTAGACCATTCAACAATGAAACTTGTGAGGCGGAATGTGTTATTTGTTGCAGAAAATTGTTATTGTTCATGTACTTTTATGTTGCATAGAATAGATGTGTCTATCAGCACCGATGCGATGATGCCATATATTATTATGATATACATACATACATACAATATAAAAATTTTTTATACATATTTTATTTTAATATATATATATATATATATATATATATATATGTATGTATATATATATATATATATATATATATATATATATATAAATATATATATAAATATATATATATATATATATATATATATATATATGTATGTATATATATATGTATACATATATATATATATATATATATATATATATATATATTTATATATATATTTATATATATATATATATATATATATATATACATACATATATATATATATTAAAATAAAATATGTATAAAAAATTTTTATATTGTATGTATGTATGTATATCATAATAATATATGGCATCATCGCATCGGTGCTGATAGACACATCTATTCTATGCAACATAAAAGTACATGAACAATAACAATTTTCTGCAACAAATAACACATTCCGCCTCACAAGTTTCATTGTTGAATGGTCTAGGCAAACCAACCAATTTTTTGTGTTATTCGAACAAAAAACTACACAAGACAAGATGATATATGTTTGACAACGAAAAATTTAAAATAATGGAGCTCCAAATGAAAGAAAGGCTGGGTATGGGGGAACTGAAACTTAAGTATAACTAAGGGAAATATCTACATATAGATTTTTTTATTATTGTTCAAATATATTTTGTTTTTATTTATTGTTGTATATATATGTACCTGTTAGCATAAGCGATGCATACTTTTTTTGTTTTGAATATGAATTCTTGTTATTTTCCTTTTTTTTATTTATGTAAATAGTTATATGTATATATGTACCTGTTAATTTTAAATATAATATAAGGGATGTAAATTTATAATTTGTCTTATGATAACATAAGTCACCTTACGGGTACACTCTAACACTTTTGTTATAAACCATACACCTTACGGGTACATTTTGTTAAATGCGTTGTTAACAAGCACACGCCTTTACGAGGTAATTTGTCATACAAATCGTGAAGAACTCCTACAAATATATTTATGAATTTAATTTTAATTCTTCTGTTTTTTATTTATTTGGTAACCTATTCGGATATACTCTGAAACATTAGTCCTCCGTACCGGATTAAAACACTACGAGATTCAAGAAGAATTCAGCCCTTTACGCGGAATATTTTTTAGAAGTCTTCACACAACACAACAAGGAAAAAGGTCAGTAAATTGATTAAAAGTGATCAGGAAATTCTTTATAACAACAAAAATATTAAAGTGCACACACACATACGATCATACTTATATACATACTTAGTTTATGTGTACATGCAAAAAAGTAGTTGATAAAAGAAAAGAGATAAATCGAGCGCAAAGATAAAACAGTTCATCATTTAAGTACGTTTTGGTACAATAATGCCCAGTTTTTGACTTCGTATTTAAGTACAAAATTATTTAATTTTTGCATAAACTGAAGTTGTGTTTAAATACGCTTTGAGTTTTTCAGTCATATTTAAATACTTCAATTAACTTATGCGAAAAATGTGGTAGCACCATGAAATATGTAAACAAAAATCGCCATTGTACAGAAAAATATGTGTTTTGCTTATGATTCAAAGTATTTCAAGTATTGTGCATGAAATTATTTTAAGTTTTTCAACTGTGTTAAGAGTCTAATTGTACAATAAATATAATTTTATTGATTTTATACTTAATTCTATTAATAATTAACTATATTTATGTAACTTTTGTAAATTTTTTTGCAAATTTTTCTCAACATCACAATGTTTTCTTTTTCTTAAAAGAAAAAAGATCCAAGTCATATGTTTACTGTGCTCTATTTAAATGCCGTTTAAGTGTCCAATGAGTTCTATTTAAGTTGTATTTACATATGATCTGTAAAAATGAATTTTGTATTTAAATAGACTTTAAGCTCAAATAGAACTTAAATACGAAGTCAAAAACTGGGCTTATATGATCGATACCCTTATACTCAGAGCTGTGCTTGTTTTCTTTTATTTCGACGGATGGCTATAATAAAGAAAAATTTTTTGATAATTTAATAATTATTCAATTGAGTAAATTTAATAAAAAAATCATCGAAAAATTTATCTATTAAGCGTCCACATTTTGTACAATTGAAATTTTACATGCGGGTCTGTACAAATGTATACCTACACTCAATACATAAATAAAAAGATTGTTCGGGACTTGCGTTTATATATATATATATATATATATATATATATATATATGTAACCAAACATTATGTATATAAGATAGTGCATAACAAGCACGAAAAATGTATATGCGGGTTCCAATATTACGACTCACATCGAACATATTCGTCAAACATATGTTGTCAAACATATATCATCTTGTCTTGTGTAGTTTTTTGTTCGAATAACACAAAAAATTGGTTGGTTTGCCTAGACCATTCAACAATGAAACTTGTGAGGCGGAATGTGTTATTTGTTGCAGAAAATTGTTATTGTTCATGTACTTTTATGTTGCATAGAATAGATGTGTCTATCAGCACCGATGCGATGATGCCATATATTATTATGATATACATACATACATACAATATAAAAATTTTTTATACATATTTTATTTTAATATATATATATATATATATATATATATATATATATATATATATGTATGTATATATATATATATATATATATATATATATAAATATATATATAAATATATATATATATATATATATATATATATATATATGTATGTATATATATATGTATACATATATATATATATATATATATATATATATATATTTATATATATATTTATATATATATATATATATATATATATATATATACATACATATATATATATATATATATATATATATATATATTAAAATAAAATATGTATAAAAAATTTGTATATTGTATGTATGTATGTATATCATAATAATATATGGCATCATCGCATCGGTGCTGATAGACACATCTATTCTATGCAACATGAAAGTACATGAACAATAACAATTTTCTGCAACAAATAACACATTCCGCCTCACAAGTTTCATTGTTGAATGGTCTAGGCAAACCAACCAATTTTTTGTGTTATTCGAACTAAAAACTACACAAGACAAGATGATATATGTTTGACAACGAAAAATTTAAAATAATGGAGCTCCAAATGAAAGAAAGGCTGGGTATGGGGGAACTGAAACTTAAGTATAACTAAGGGAAATATATATTTATAAGTACATATAGATTTTTTTATTATTGTTCAAATATATTTTGTTTTTATTTATTGTTGTATATATATGTACCTGTTAGCATAAGCGATGCATACTTTTTTTGTTTTGAATATGAATTCTTGTTATTTTCCTTTTTTTTATTTATGTAAATAGTTATATGTATATATGTACCTGTTAATTTTAAATATAATATAAGGGATGTAAATTTATAATTTGTCTTATGATAACATAAGTCACCTTACGGGTACACTCTAACACTTTTGTTATAAACCATACACCTTACGGGTACATTTTGTTAAATACGTTGTTAACAAGCACACGCCTTTACGAGGTAATTTGTCATACAAATCGTGAAGAACTCCTACAAATATATTTATGAATTTAATTTTAATTCTTCTGTTTTTTATTTATTTGGTAACCTATTCGGATATACTCTGAAACATTAGTCCTCCGTACCGGATTAAAACACTACGAGATTCAAGAAGAATTCAGCCCTTTACGCGGAATATTTTTTAGAAGTCTTCACACAACACAACAAGGAAAAAGGTCAGTAAATTGATTAAAAGTGATCAGGAAATTCTTTATAACAACAAAAATATTAAAGTGCACACACACATACGATCATACTTATATACATACTTAGTTTATGTGTACATGCAAAAAAGTAGTTGATAAAAGAAAAGAGATAAATCGAGCGCAAAGATAAAACAGTTCATCATTTAAGTACGTTTTGGTACAATAATGCCCAGTTTTTGACTTCGTATTTAAGTACAAAATTATTTAATTTTTGCATAAACTGAAGTTGTGTTTAAATACGCTTTGAGTTTTTCAGTCATATTTAAATACTTCAATTAACTTATGCGAAAAATGTGGTAGCACCATGAAATATGTAAACAAAAATCGCCATTGTACAGAAAAATATGTGTTTTGCTTATGATTCAAAGTATTTCAAGTATTGTGCATGAAATTATTTTAAGTTTTTCAACTGTGTTAAGAGTCTAATTGTACAATAAATATAATTTTATTGATTTTATACTTAATTCTATTAATAATTAACTATATTTATGTAACTTTTGTAAATTTTTTTGCAAATTTTTCTCAACATCACAATGTTTTCTTTTTCTTAAAAGAAAAAAGATCCAAGTCATATGTTTACTGTGCTCTATTTAAATGCCGTTTAAGTGTCCAATGAGTTCTATTTAAGTTGTATTTACATATGATCTGTAAAAATGAATTTTGTATTTAAATAGACTTTAAGCTCAAATAGAACTTAAATACGAAGTCAAAAACTGGGCTTATATGATCGATACCCTTATACTCAGAGCTGTGCTTGTTTTCTTTTATTTCGACGGATGGCTATAATAAAGAAAAATGTTTTGATAATTTAATAATTATTCAATTGAGTAAATTTAATAAAAAAATCATCGAAAAATTTATCTATTAAGCGTCCACATTTTGTACAATTGAAATTTTACATGCGGGTCTGTACAAATGTATACCTACACTCAATACATAAATAAAAAGATTGTTCGGGATTTGCGTTTATATATATATATATATATATATATATATGTAACCAAACATTATGTATATAAGATAGTGCATAACAAGCACGAAAAATGTATATGCGGGTTCCAATATTACGACTCACATCGAACATATTCGTCAAACATATGTTGTCAAACATATATCATCTTGTCTTGTGTAGTTTTTTGTTCGAATAACACAAAAAATTGGTTGGTTTGCCTAGACCATTCAACAATGAAACTTGTGAGGCGGAATGTGTTATTTGTTGCAGAAAATTGTTATTGTTCATGTACTTTTATGTTGCATAGAATAGATGTGTCTATCAGCACCGATGCGATGATGCCATATATTATTATGATATACATACATACATACAATATAACAATTTTTTATACATATTTTATTTTAATATATATATATATATATATATATGTATGTATATATATATATATATATATATATATATATATAAATATATATATAAATATATATATATATATATATATATATATGTATGTTTATATATATGTATATATATATATATATATATATATATATATATATATATTTATATATATATATATATATATATATATATATATACATACATATATATATATATATATATATATATATATATATATATTAAAATAAAATATGTATAAAAAATTTTTATATTGTATGTATGTATGTATATCATAATAATATATGGCATCATCGCATCGGTGCTGATAGACACATCTATTCTATGCAACATAAAAGTACATGAACAATAACAATTTTCTGCAACAAATAACACATTCCGCCTCACAAGTTTCATTGTTGAATGGTCTAGGCAAACCAACCAATTTTTTGTGTTATTCGAACAAAAAACTACACAAGACAAGATGATATATGTTTGACAACATATGTTTGACGAATATGTTCGATGTGAGTCGTAATATTGGAACCCGCATATACATTTTTCGTGCTTGTTATGCACTATCTTATATACATAATGTTTGGTTACATATATATATATATATATATATATATATAAACGCAAATCCCGAACAATCTTTTTATTTATGTATTGAGTGTAGGTATACATTTGTACAGACCCGCATGTAAAATTTCAATTGTACAAAATGTGGACGCTTAATAGATATTGAATAATTGTTAAATTATCAAAAAATTTTTCTTTATTATAGCCATCCGTCGAAATAAAAGAAAACAAGCACAGCTCTGAGTATAAGGGTATCGATCATATAAGCCCAGTTTTTGACTTCGTATTTAAGTTCTATTTGAGCTTAAAGTCTATTTAAATACAAAATTCATTTTTACAGATCATATGTAAATACAACTTAAATAGAACTCATTGGACACTTAAACGGCATTTAAATAGAGCACAGTAAACATATGACTTGGATCTTTTTTCTTTTAAGAAAAAGAAAACATTGTGATGTTGAGAAAAATTTGCAAAAAAATTTACAAAAGTTACATAAATATAGTTAATTATTAATAGAATTAAGTATAAAATCAATAAAATTATATTTATTGTACAATTAGACTCTTAACACAGTTGAAAAACTTAAAATAATTTCATGCACAATACTTGAAATACTTTGAATCATAAGCAAAACACATATTTTTCTGTACAATGGCGATTTTTGTTTACATATTTCATGGTGCTACCACATTTTTCGCATAAGTTAATTGAAGTATTTAAATATGACTGAAAAACTCAAAGCGTATTTAAACACAACTTAAGTTTATGCAAAAATTAAATAATTTTGTACTTAAATACGAAGTCAAAAACTGGGCATTATTGTACCAAAACGTACTTAAATGATGAACTGTTTTATCTTTGCGCTCGATTTATCTCTTTTCTTTTATCAACTACTTTTTTGCATGTACACATAAACTAAGTATGTATATAAGTATGATCGTATGTGTGTGTGCACTTTAATATTTTTGTTGTTATAAAGAATTTCCTGATCACTTTTAATCAATTTACTGACCTTTTTCCTTGTTGTGTTGTGTGAAGACTTCTAAAAAATATTCCGCGTAAAGGGCTGAATTCTTCTTGAATCTCGTAGTGTTTTAATCCGGTACGGAGGACTAATGTTTCAGCGTATATCCGAATAGGTTACCAAATAAATAAAAAACAGAAGAATTAAAATTAAATTCATAAATATATTTGTAGGAGTTCTTCACGATTTGTATGACAAATTACCTCGTAAAGGCGTGTGCTTGTTAACGACGTATTTAACAAAATGTACCCGTAAGGTGTATGGTTTATAACAAAAGTGTTAGAGTGTACCCGTAAGGTGACTTATGTTATCATAAGACAAATTATAAATTTACATCCCTTATATTATATTTAAAATTAACAGGTACATATATACATATAACTATTTACATAAATAAAAAAAAGGAAAATAACAAGAATTCATATTCAAAACAAAAAAAGTATGCATCGCTTATGCTAACAGGTACATATATATACAACAATAAATAAAAACAAAATATATTTGAACAATAATAAAAAAATATATATGTACATATAAATATATATTTCCCTTAGTTATACTTAAGTTTCAGTTCCTCCATACCCAGCCTTTCTTTCATTTGGAGCTCCATTATTTTAAATTTTTCGTTGCTTTGAATTTATTTTTCTTTCAGCTCCAGCTCTCTTTCTTTGAAAGCAAACTCACGCTCTTCCAAATTATATTCCTTGTCAGCATTTTCCTTTCGGAAGCTGAGAATTTCAGACTGAATTGACGTAATGTCTGAAAGGGCTGTCCGATAGTATATTCCATTTTCAATAAGGTTGCTGAAATTATTATAAATGGATATAGTTATGTATATATATATATATATATATATATATATACATATATATATATATATATATATATATATATATATATATATATAGGTCCCTTAATCAACAATACCTTTAATTGTTTCTCTGTCCATGCTGTCGGCCCCAGTTAAACCCTCCCAGTCTTTGGCCTTATTGTAACTCGTACGCATATTCCTAACCCTCGACCGAAACCAGCTTCCATTCTATATCAACATGTGTTTCTGCAGAGAATCTTTTAGAAAAATGTTGAGCAGTTGGTTTCAGCAAATATATATATATACATATATACATATATATATATATATATATATATATATATATACATATATTTATATATATATATATATATATATATATATATATATAAATATATATATATATATATATATATATATATATATATTAGATACATGGGTTATATTATTATATTGATTAATTCTACAAACCTCAAAATCTCAAAAAATCCACCAGCAGCTTTTCTTCCGGCAGAGTCTACTTTATGGTTGGATTGATTCTTACAGGTTTATTAAATTAAAATATGTAAAAACTAGCAAATCAGCTATTATATCATATAAAACCTTACCTGAGAATCTTCTTAGAACTCCACTTTTATTTAAAATTATTAAATTGGTCTTCTATCTAAATGAATTTGTATGTATATACTAATACAGCTGCTGCCTAGTTATGAGCTGAATAAATTTTTTTTTTGCGTCGGCATACGGAAAAACGTTCAGTGGCTGCCAGCTACGTATTAAAACGAGAAAATTTTTTCACTTGTATATATTTAGTTTTTGCGATTTAGTGCCCCTTTAATATTTTTAATGTTATAAAAATGTGATTCAATGTACAGACATATAGGTATGAACAATATTTTTACCGTTTCTTAGTCGTGAATCATATATAAGTAACGGCGACAAACAAATACTGTAGAGCATTTTATGACAACACAAAAACATACCTAAAAAAGGCTATTATTTTATGCCTTTTTTATATGCAGTACAACAACAATTTTTTTAAACTAGTCTAAAATTTTATGACAATATGACAAAATAGCACGAAGTGTGGATACCCCAAATAACAGTCGAGTTAACAGCCAATTGGGCAATTCACACTGTAGTCATAGAGTCATATATCAACAAATAATAGCACGAAATATATGACTAGTGTGAACAACCCGTCATAACTTAGTGTGCTTATTCAAACATCGATCAGCTGATAAGATAACAACACATTTGTAATTAGCTATTATAAAAGCAAAAGAAAATTAGGGCAATTGTAATAAAGTTGTTTGAAATAAAACAGAAATTCTTGTACTGGCCAAGTGCAACAGAAAGGCAAGATATAGTATTGGGAACTCAAGAAGCCATGCCAGGGTGCATAGGCTACATAGACGGATCAGAAATCAGATTGTCTAAAGCACCCATTAAAGATCACGAGATATTTTTTTTTTTCTCGGAAACGTCAATATGCAATTAAAGTGCAAGCAGTTTGCGACTACAAACTGATAATAAGAAAACTGACTGTGGGATATCCAGGTAGCGTATATGACTCAAAAATCTTTTTAAATTGCCTCCTTTCTAAGCATCCTGAACGACTTTTTTCACCTTCTAAATGGATTGCTGGAGATAGCGCTTATCCGCTTATATCATATTTGTGAACACCTTTCGGAAAAATAGCATTGAATATACCAAAAATTAAAGGGATATCTATAACAAACACTTTTAGAAGTTTAGAGTTCGTATTGAAAACTGTTTTGGTATATTAAAGGAAAAGTTCGGCAGCTTAAAAGAACTTAAATTTCGAATTAGTTAAAATGGAATTAAACGACTGGATCATGGTTTGCTGCATTTTGCATAATACATTGATAAAAATAGTGAAGAAATTTCAAAACCAAATAGAGTAAACCTACCTACAGCATGTAACAAAAGGACTAGTTTGCTTCATTTTATTCAAAACCAAAATGCATAATTTTCTTCAGATATATTTTTAAAATAATTTTTCATTATTATACTAATAAAAGGTACTAGTTAGGATACCAATTTATAATTCTGTATATATAAATAACCAAAAATAATTACTACCATAAAAAATAACAGGAATTCAATTAAACACGTGATAAACAGAAAAACATAAAGCCCTTGTACAATATTTAAAATTAACAGGTACATATATATATATATATATATATATATATATATATATATATATAACTATTTACATAAATAAAAAACGAAAATAAGAATTCATATCAAAAACAAAAAATATACATCGCTTATACTAACAGGTACATACATATGCAGCAATAAATAAAAAACAAAATATATTTCAACAATATTAAAAAAATATATACATATAAATATATATTTCTCTTAACTATACTTAAGTTTAAGTTCCTCCATCGCCAGCCTTTCTTTCATTTGGAGCGCAATTATTTTAAATTTTTTATTGCTTTGCATATCTTTTTCTTTTAGCTCCAGCTCTCTTTCTTTCTTTGAAAGCAAACTCACGTTCTTCCAAATTATATTCCTTGTCAGCTTTTTCTTTTCGGAAGCTAAGCATTTCAGACTGAATTGACAAAATGTCTGAAAGAGCTGTAGCACATTTTCTTCGCCTGAGCTATTAGATAAACTTTCTTCAAGGCACACTTCAATTAAGTCTTTATTCTCTAAACTTATATATGGCAGCGTTTCATGTATGATGACGTATTCTGTAAGCCTGCTACCAAATATATCATCAAGTTCGTAGAAGAACCAGAACATTTTCAATAAGGTTGCTAAAATTATTATAATTGGATATAGTTATGTATATACATGAATACATACATATATACATATGTATATTTATATATATATATATATATATATAATATATATATATATATATATATATATATATATATATATAAAGATATACATATATATAAATATATATATATATATATATATATATATATAAATATATATATATATATATATATATATATATAAATATATATATTTATATATATATATATATATATATATATATATATGTATATATAAATATATATATATATATATATATATATATATATATATATTATATATATATATATATATATATATATAGGTCCCTTAATCAACAATACTTTTAATTGTTTCTCCGTCCATGCTGCCGGCCCCAGTTGAACCCTTATGTATGTATGTACTAATACAGCTGCTGCCTTGTTAAGAGCTGCATATATATTTTTTTTTGCGGCGACATACGGAAAAACGTTCTGTGGTTGCCAGCAATGTAGGTTAAACGAGAAAAAGGTTTCACTTGTGTATCTTAGTTTCTGGGATTTGGTGCTCTTTTAATATTTTTTTGTTATAAAATTGTGATTTTATGTACAGACATATAGGTACGAATAATTTTTTATCCGCTTTTTAGTCGTGAATCATCATAAGTAACGGTGGCAAACATATACTATCGCCGTCACGCCTAAAGATTTTCTGAGGTCGACTCAGATCCTAGAGCTATTTTATGACAACAAAAAAACATACCTGAAAGAGTGCTAGTATTTTATGACTTTTTTATATGCAGCACAACAGCAACTTATTAAACCAGTCTAAAATTTTATGACTCTGTGACAATATGACTAAATAGCACGAAGTGTGAATCCCAAATTTGTAAGGCACAGAAATTGTACAGGAAATAATTATACGAACAATACCAGTAATAACAACAGCAGCTTTAGAGGCAATTCTAATTACAACAATGGAAATCATGTGACAAGAGGCTATAGAGAGGGCAACTAGCTAGGCAGGATAGCAAGAATTGTTAACCGAAGCCAACATATTTCAAAATTTCTGCAACTATAAATAATTCTATACAAATGAGTTGTAAAGATAGAAACAAAAGTTTCTTAATATATACTGGGGCTAACGTTTCCATTTGCAGCTAAGGGATACATAAAATATAAACAGAAATAATATTTCGCAACTAATTGGCATTACAGTAGACTCTATTGAGAGCACTTGCACAGCTTATTTAAGTTTGTATTTTAATAATCAATATATAAAACATCAGTTTCACATAGTTGAAGATAATTTTCAAATTCTAGAATAATATGAATGTCAGAACGATTTTAAGACTTACACGACAACGTTCAATATAAGTGGCTGAAGATGATTTCGTTTTGCCTATGAACCCCAAATGCATTTTTAATACAGATGCTTGCATACTAGCACGTTTAGAGTGCATTATACCAATAAAAGTATCTACAGATAAAGAAAGCCTTGTGTTACACACAAATTAGTTAGCGACAAATTCTCTATAATAAGGATTGAGGACGTTTTAGGTAAACTAGGTAGAGCTAAATATTTTTCTACTGTAGATATGACTGGCTCGTTTCATCAAATCAATTTCGACTGCGTTTTCAACTAGAAATGAACAGCTTCAATATACTCGATTGCCATTTGGTTTAACAATATCATCGAATAGTTTTCAGAGAATGCTAACAACAGCACTAAGCGGTTTAAGTGCAGAAGCATTCTCTTATATAGATGATATTATAGTATCTGGATGTAGCGTATAGAATCATCATGATAATTTAATACACCTTATAACCGATGAAGGAATACGTACAGATCCCAATAAACACAACGTGATAGAAAATTACCCAACACCAAAGAATGCTGATAAGGTTAGGAGACTTATTGGTCTTTACAATTATTACACGCGTTTCGTCAAAATCTTTGCTCACGTAGCAAAATTACTAAACCTGTTATTAAAAGGAATAGACCTTTTATATGGGACTCCAATTGCCAAAAATCATTTGAGAACCTCAAAACTAAATTGATTAACCCACCTATATTGCAATATACTTTGAGAACCCCTTTACATTGACCACTGATGCTTCCAACGTTACACTTGTAGCAATATTATTATAGGGCGAAGTTGGCAGAGACCTACTAATATCCTATGTAAGTAAGACATTGTTCAAACATGTAATAAATCGGTCATCAAAAAAGAACTATTAGCTATACATTGGGGAACAAATTGCTGCTCGTACGCTAGTACGTCTAAGGTAAGATATGAAATACGCAAGAAAGTAACGAAAGTCCAGATTCTGATAACAGATTTAGAAATATTAATACAGTGCAGTCATGATCCGATGGATACATCTTGGAGGAGCTTTTACCACGAATGCTATCTAACATACTTGAAAATATGCCAATTGAAAGATTTAAAAACATATTAAACAATTTGAGAAGAAAAGATATTGGAAATTTAAAACTTTTAATCTATAGAGAGCCCACAATAGAGCCTACAAGGACTTATACAAGAATACCATAATTCAATTATAGGAGGCCATTTAGGCATTAGAAAACAACATTGAAGCTAAAACAAAGATAGACATGGAAAAATATGAGCAAAATGGTCAAGAAAGATATATTAGACTGCAAAGAATGCAATGGAAAAAGGTCGAAAAATTAGCAAAAAAAAAGAAATTGAAGCAATACAATTAAAATTAGTAAATTAATATGAGTTGGTAAGTATTATATATTTAATAATATATCAAAAAGTGATACCATAAATTATAATTTGCGCAACAATCGCAAGCAATAGAAAAAGTGGACAGGAGATGAACTGAGACTATTCATCGAAATGGTTAAATTACGCGAACCGATTTGGAATTTTAAAGTTGATGGGTACAAGAACCGAAATGACAAGGAAAAGTGCCTGTCAGAAATCGCTGCTGCAACGAACCATTGCATAGCCGACTGCAAGGCACAATTTGCTGTGCGATCACGCTATGATGTAAATTGTTCCTTTTTTTGTTGTATGTTTTGATCACATTTAAAAGTATTATATATTGAAGGCGGAGGACAAAAAAATAAATACCTCCAAAAGTGGGCAAGGTGGCGCTACTTATGTACCAAAATATGAATATTTTGCAGCTCTACACTTTTTAGATACTTAAAGAGATCGTGGATCAAGAGGTACAGAATCAAACTTCGAGACTTTAACTAATTGTGTTGAAGAGCAAGTGCTGAAAGTCCTGAAAGCGACACCATTGATAGACCATTTACGAACACTAGTGTTGATTTCGCTGGTCCTTTCGATATGAAAACTCATAATGGTTTGCATATTTGTATGTTTCGCTACTAAGGAGATACATATAGGAACAGCATCAGATCTATCAACTGATACATTTTTGGCAGCAT
This sequence comes from Linnaemya vulpina, assembly GCA_963675445.1. Classification (NCBI taxonomy): domain Eukaryota; kingdom Metazoa; phylum Arthropoda; class Insecta; order Diptera; family Tachinidae; genus Linnaemya; species Linnaemya vulpina. The sequence goes on from OY776281.1 coordinate 16,383,252, forward strand.
TCAATCGATTTATTTCTAGAAGAGGCTGTCCACATACCAGGAATTCCGACAATGGCACAAATTTTGTTGGCGCGTCAAATAAAATTACTAATGACTTTCAAACCTTTTTAAAAGAATGGCAAACAAGAATGTGCTTCACTTTTGGGCATAAAAGTTTGACATGGCACTTCATACCACTCGGCTGTACTCTGCGTGGCTGGAGTAAAAAGTTTTAAACTGCATTTTAGAAAGGAAGTTCAGAACGTTAAATACACCTTTGAAGAACTGTCGACCGTTTTGACTAGAATAGAGGCGTGCCTAAATTCACGCCCTTTTTGCCCTCTGCCTGCTAATCCTGGTGAACCCAGAAACCAACAAATTATGATAACCCGGAGAGTGTTGTAAATCGATATCGTAAAGTCAAAGCCTCAAATCATAAATTTTGTAAAAGATGAGAAGAAGAATATCTGGTAGAATTACATAAGCAATATAAGTGGAAACATCCGCAAAAGGAGATTGCAGTGAATGATTTAGTCATCATTAAAAACGTTAGAAATCATAATAAAAATGTACGCGCTTACAGATGGTCACGTTCGAATCGCTGAAATTCGCACACAAAACTGTAGAATTACGTGCCCAATCACCAAACTTGTTGTCTTGCATCAATTATAATTCCCAACCATTTGATCAATTTACATTTATTAAGTACCTTTTTCCGTAGCAAAATGAGTCCTTAATAGCTTACTACAAATGTAGATCAGCAGGTGTCCACAATCAATAGAAATCAACAGGGGTTATTCCTGGCCAATTTATTTATAAAAATCAACAGGGTTTCTTCCTGGTGCACTTATTAGAAAATATATATATATATATATATATATATATATATATATATATATTTATATATATTAAATTATACAGTCCACAGAAGTCCTTAATGATTAAATATACTACGAATATTCATCAGGAGTCCTTGATGACAAATTTTATAATAACCTAGTTGCAACTTATTTATTGTTGCATTAACCACGGTTCTACTGTTTTTTAGTTTGCTCAATATAATTTAAATAATTTTTGTTTCATCTTTGTTCAAAACCTTTGTGATTTTCAGCATGTGGACCCTTACCGGTATTTAAGTGTTACGGTGCCACTATTACAGAAAATATATATACATTATTTATTATTCTTTCGTCTTTGGATAATTAAAGCAACCTTGCGGGTAAACTAATACTTTTGTCATCGGACATACAACTTTACGAGGTAATTTACCCAAATAAAACTTGAAGAATGTTCTTCTATACATATATATGAATTTGATTGGAACTCTTGTGCTATTATTTATTTTGGTAACTCATTCAGATATACGCTGATGCAGCTTGTTTAATGGCACAGATACTTTGCCTGAAATTACCGAATACCCAAATATGGCTGCAACAATATAATGGGTAAATACTTTCTATACGAGAAAAAAAATTTTAAAAACCAAATTTAGATTACTTACAGGAGTGTCATGGCGACTCGTTATTCTGAGCCAATTCCTTGTCTCGGCTTTATTAAATCATTACGAACTATAGCCAGGAGTAAATCAAAAACATCGCGACTCATTCTCGTTTTTCTAATTTTTTTAAATACTTTTTTATAATGACCTGCGGTTGCATAGTCTTTGTTTATTGCCTTAACGCCTCATATTCTAATGACTTTTTTTATACATTTTAAGCAAACTGGAAAAGTTTAATGCAATAAATAATTGTTTCATATCCATTAAAAATTGTCTTTAACATATTATACTTTTCAACACAAAAAGCAAAAAAGACTTTAAAATATTAATATTTGTTTATGTGAGAAATATATGGTACGTTTTTAGAGATTTGGTAACTACACAAACGGTCTAACCTTACGGCGCATTTGTTCGTTCTCACATAATAATAATAATAATTTCAATTTTTTTTTTTGGCCTTATGCTTGATACGCGGATCGTCATCCACGCCGTATCGAATCCACGAATACGACCTACGATTCTATGTTTGAATTGTCGATTATGAGCTGAGGCCTGCAGTATTCTATCACCTTAGTATGCCAGAGTGACGTTTGGCTGAAATGGCTGATGGGCTAATGCTGTAGTCGCCCCCGTTCCGATAAAACTGTGGCTAGGCTCCCAGTACGTTCTGAACATGTCGCCACAACGGTGGTGGTACAGGCTCAGTTGAGGGTGACTCCCGACTTGCGCCGATATCCTGGCTCTGAACACAGGTACGCATGAGGTCCTGTGTCAACCCTCGCGTGGACCTCACTGCTTTCAAAGGGACCCACGGGGATCATTTTTTCAGGCGAATGTACAATCGTGTAAGGATAGCGGCTGGGAGCGGGGACCCAATAGAATAGATTTTAAAAATGATAACTAACGTGGGAAAGCATGATAGAATAGTGAGAGAAGAGGAAGGTATCGCTGTGAAGCAAAATCAGCAAGATTCTGTTCCAAGAGGAGCTTTTAAAAAGAGTAACTTGCTGCAAAGGACGCCACCCACGTCAAGCCAGCGCATAGCTGGAAATCGTGAGGCGCAATCGAAGGCTACGAACGAAGAAGTGTCATTTCATACCCCATTAAAAGACTGCCGACAGGAGAGCACCGATTCTCGAACAGCCAAAGCCTCGAGTAGCAGAAATAGAGCACCACTCGTTGTAGGAAACGAAAGTGAAGCTCGTGCACCATTTGTGATGAACAAGACAAGACGATGGTTAAACGTGAACTGAACTTTATTGTAATAATCATTATATATAGTTACCATAATTATATATACATATATGTTATTAACATTATAGAGAGAAAGAAGTAGAGAGAGGCGTACATAGCAAGATATACAGGGTGACCTGATATCCAACCTGACATTTCCCCTTTTATAAAAAGTATGTTTTTATTATTAAATTTGATGAAATTTTTACATTTTAAGGTTTTTACCATTGCGGTGGCTTTATTGGTCGGCCGTATCGTGATACTTTTGTATCAGGCAAACCCGGGCTAGTTGTAGTACCAGGTGAAATGGTACGGTTTATTTTTGAGCTGGATGTTGAATCTTCTTCAGCAGTATCTGATGTTGAGGGTGTGGGTGGTATGTTTGCTGCAACAGTTTGTGGCACAGGTATTGTCGCTTTTGTTTTTTGTACATGAATTGAGTTTTTTCTTAAAAGTTTTCCGTCATCTGTACGTATGAAAAATGAACGAGGAAAATTTTCGGGCGTGTTTTCAACGGTTCCAGTCAATCAGTTGCGTTGACCCTTTTGAACTCGCACGCTATCATTAATTTGAATAGGTTGGGAATTTTTAGTATTCTTGTCAAAATCGTTTTTGTTTTTGTTTCTAATTCTGCTTATGTTGAATTGTACGTTTGGGACAACTTTCGGTATTAAAATTTCTTTCGCTGATGGTATTGTGCTTCTTGTAACTCTGCTCATCAATCTTTGGTTTGGTGACTGCAAACCTTCGCTTCTCGGTGTATTTCTATAATTTAACAGCGCTAAATAAATATCGCTATTGTCTTTGGAGCATTTTTTTAAAATTGATTTTGCTGATTGCACATACCTTTCAGCGAGGCCATTTCATCTTGGGTAATAAGGGCTGGATGTTTGGTGCTGTATATCCCAAGCTATTGTGAAATCGAAAAATTCTTTTGAGGAAAATTGTGGGCCATTATCTGATTCAAGTATTTGTGGTATTCCATGAGTGGCGAACCAAGTTTTTAATTGTTTTATTACTTCGTATGATGTTGATTGCTCCAAAAGTGTAAAATCCACGAATCCGGAGTAGCTGTCAACTATTAGCAAGTAATTATTGCCTCTGAAAGAAAACAAGTCCGTTGCAACGATTTCCCATGGCAGCGATGGTATGGGCTTAACGATTAGTGGTTCTTTAGGTTTTGATGGTTGATACGACTGACAAATTGAACATTTTTCGACGAAATTTTTAACATCATTGTGCATACCGATCCAAAAAACGAGGGATCGGGCCCTGCTTAAACTTCTTTGAATGCCTTGATGACCAGAATGTACCTTTGATATTATTTCTGGTTGAAGTGTTTTAGGTATAATAATTTTTGTTGATTTATATAAAATACCACCATCATATGTAAGCTCGTCGCGAAAATTCCAGAATTGCCTAATTACTTCCGGCACTTCATTTATTGTTGATGGCCATCCATTTAGTACAATTTCTTTGAGTGTTTTTAAAGTTGGGTCAGCTTTGGTCTCATCTATTATTTTTTTCTTTGTGGTTGTTTCGAGCTTAGAGATTAAGTGTACTTCAATGTTATCATCTTCGGAATTATTTTTTTCATTTTCGCAATCTCTGCTTAATGTGTCAGCCAGCTTAATTTCAGTTCCTTTTTTAAAAATAACTTCTGGAGAATATGGAATGACGTGAAGTAGAATTGTTTGTAATCTCTGAGAGGCTGAATGAAGAGGCTTTTTGAAAATTGTTTCTAGAGGCTTGTGATCAGTTTCAATCACAAGTTTTTTCCCGTAAATGTATTGGTGGAACTTCTCGCAAGCAAATCGAATTGCTGTGGCCTCTTTTTCAATCTGGGCATAGTTTTGTTGTGATTTAGACAATGCTCTTGATGCATAAGCTACAGGTTTGCTGTTTTGAAGCAAAGCCGCACCCAAGCTCAGTTTACTAGCATCTACCTGTAGCTTGACATCCATATTGGGGTCGTAGTATCGAAGCAATGGTGTTGACGAGAAGGCTTTCTTTAAGTTCTCAAATGAGGTGTCATGTTGTGGCAACCAGTGCCACGGAACATCTTTTTTAAGGAGATTACGAAGAGGAGCTGTAATTTCAGATAGGTTAAAGATGAATTTACATAAATAAGTGGCCATGAAACTTCACTTTATTTACGCTGAATATGCATATTTCTTTATTGAGCTTCAAACCTGAATTCCATAAGATGTTCATAACTCTTTCGGTCTGTTTTTCCAGTTCCTTCTTAGTTTCAACATGAATCAGTATATCATCCATCGATACCTTTGGCAAGTCTTGGTATTTGCTAAGTCTTCTAATAACTGCGACATTAACTGTTGATATACCTCCGGTGCTGATGCTAGTCCAAATGGTAAACGAAGATACGAATAGCGTCCCCATGGTGTAGCCATAGTTAAATATTTTTGTGTGCGTTCAGAGACTTCAATTTGCCAAAAGCCCTTTTTGCAATCTAGTAATATAAACCATTTAGAATTTTTTATTTTAGCTGTTATTTCATCAATTGTTTTTAGTGGATGGTAACGTCTATGTATATTTTTATTGGTATCAGTGGGGTCAATGCAAACACGAATCTTACCTTTCTGCTTGACGACCACCATTGGTGATACTGCCGGAGTTATTTCGTTGGCCCTTTTTAACACACCTAATTTTACCATATGGTCAATCTCTTTCTTCACCGACTCTTTTAAGGCATGTGGTATTCGTCTCGGAGCATAATGTTTGAATGAAGGGTTTTCAACCAGATCAATGTCGTAGACGAAATTTTTTACTTTTCCTAATCCATCAAAAATATTACTGTCAAGCTTCAACTCATTTACTCTAACAATTAATCCAAATCGTTCACAGTCTTCTTTGCCTAGGAGTGGTTCCAGATTTGGGAAGTCTTCTACGACTAGAAATTTCGCTTCATAAACCTTCTTTCGAACTTCACATTTAAGTGCTACCTCTCCACAAATATCAATTTTAGCTCCTCCAAAAGCAATTAGTTTATTTCTTGTCAAAAGCATGATTTGCAAATATTTTTTATTTACTAAACTTAAAGGAATAATATTACCTTCAGCGGCTGAATCAAGTTTAAATTTCATTTTCTTTTTGTCCACTATTATATCTTCGTACCAATTTTTATTATCATCTTTGTTTGTTTCTGATATTTTGAGGCTGAGAACAAATAGATCGCTGTCGCAGTCAGAGTCAACTTCTTCGCTCTGCTGCAGAGAATTCACTTGCTTTGCTTCGTTTCTTTTATTTTTGAAACAGAATTTAGCAAAGTGACCCTTTTGTTGACAATTTCTACATTTGCTATTGTAGGCTGGACAGTTACGTTTTACGTGTTGTCTGCCACATCGTTTGCAGTCGTAGAGCAAAACATTTCTCTCGTTATTTTGAGTTGTTTTTGAAAAGGTTTTCGGTTTTGAGTATTTTTTTATTGCTTCAACTTTAAAATCATCATTTTTATGCAGTTCTTTTAGTTGTTGTGTCGCCATTTCACTAGCTTTGCAAATTTTTATCGCTCTTTCCAAATTGATATCATCTTCTGAGAGTAATATTTCTCTAACTGTATCACTTCCAATACCAACCACAATTTTATCCCTCAAAAGAGATTCCTCGATAGTTCCAAAGTCACACTTTTTTGCTTGATTTTTTATTTTTGTAAAAAATTCTTCAAATGTTTCACCTTCATTTTGGCAAAGTGTACTAAACGTGTATCTTTCAAATGTAACACTTATTTTAGGTGCAAAGTATTCCTCAAATTTCTTTTGTATTACCTCGATATTTTTTGTTCAGTTGCTGATAACGAAAACGAGTTGAAAATGTTGATGGCATCTGTCCCAATTGATGACATAAATGTCGCAACCTGAATTCCTGGAGATTTTTTGTCCATTTGAACGGGCTTTGGTGGTTTAATGTATGATGCACCAGTTGCTTGTCCGTTAGCCATGCTCGAAAAAAAAACAATTTATTTATTTATTTATTCTTTAATTTCGACTGAAGCTAAATTTTTCTGACACCATGTGATGAACAAGACAAGACGACGGTTAAACGTGAACTGAACTTTATTGTAATAATCATTATATATAGTTACCATAATTATATATACATATATGTTATTAATATTATAGAGAGAAAGAAGTAGAGAGAGGCGTACATAGCAAGATATACAGGGTGACCTGATATCCAACCTGACACCACTGAACGCCCCGATGGAAAGCTCCTCCAAAAGTTCGATGGGATGCTCACCCCGACTGGAGCTGATAAAGAAGGGTGGGAAGAAGAAAAAGGCCCGCAATAAGAAGGAAGCCGAGAGCAATGGCAAAAACAGTCATAAACCGCAACGCATAAGACCGGAAGCGGTGATGATTAAACCGGCTGCGGGATATAGCTATGCAGGGGTGCTGAAAGACCTGCGTAGTAAAGTGAATAACGATGCAGTTAGGATAAAGACCGTGAGAAAAACACGGAATGGAGCTAACCTCTTAGAGTTTGGAAGAAGGGAACAGGTCAAGCCTGACTTCATCCAACAACTAAGAGCCTATATAAGGGACACAGCCTCCATTGCCGATCTGATGCCTAGAGTTACAACCGAGATTCGGAATCTCGACTCCCTGACGCTCAAGGAAGAAGTAGATGCAGCAGTCCGGAAACTGCTGCCTAGGGAAGAGGTGTTATTATTATTGTTATTATTATTATTATTATTATTATTATTATTATTATTATTATTATTATGATTAATATTATCATTATTATTATTATTATTATTATTATTATTTTTATTATTGTTATTATTATTATTGTTATTATTATTATTGTTATTATTATTATTATTGCAATTATTGTTATTATTATTATTATTATTATTATTATTATTATTAATATTAATATAGTAATATAAGTAATTGGGGTGTTAGGGAAACATACACGGCAAGTGACCACCACTATATTGCATTTTCCCTGAAAAGTGGTGACACTATAATAAAAAGCAACGCAAATGCAACCACACGCAAGTGGAATGTAAAAGAGCTAAACCCTTCGATCCTTATAGCAGAAATCGATCGGCAGACGAATGCAGCAGAAATCGAAGGACACATAGATACTATCGTTGAACTCGTTATGGGCATCACCAGAGCAGCATGCCAAGACTGAAGAGACCAAAAAATAGAACCTCAGTATATTGGTGGAATGATGAAATTGACGCATGCAGACGAAAATGCATTTCCCAGAGGCGTAAATTTGCAAGGGCTAGGCGCAGAGGTACAGCGGAAGCGGAACGCATGCAACTCAAAGAAGCAACTCCGAAACGTCATAAACAGGAGCAAAAGACAGAAATGGTAGGAATTTAGAGAGGACATAAACCGAAATCCGTGGGGTCTCGGATATAAAATTGTAATGAAGAAGTTAGGCATAAAAAACTCCGTGAGTAATATGGACTACTCAACCATGCTGATTATAGTCGAAAGCTCATTCCCAAGACATGAGACCAGGATACATGAAGAGGGAGATACGTCTGGTGTAAACTTTCCTCTTTTTACCCAAGAGGAGCTTAAACTTGCTGCCCGCGATCTCCAAAACAACAAAGCACCCGGACCCGATCGAGTTCCAGCAGAAGTCCTGAAGGAAATCGCAAAAAACAGACCCCGGCTGCTGCTTAATATGTATAATAGATATCTAGAAGAAGGGATATTTCCTACGGTATGGAAAAAACAAAGTCTGGTACTAATCAGCAAGGGAAAGGGGATCCAGAATTACCATCCTCATACAAACCGCTTTGTATGTTGGATACAGCAGGAAAACTTCTAGAGCGCCTCATAAAACCCCGGCTTCAGGATGCTATCCAAGCAACAGGTGGCTTATCGAGGAGACAACATGGATTCCGCCCAGGGAAATCAACAATAGGGGCCCTCAGAGACGTAATAGAAGCAGTATCTTTCACTTAGCAGGGGAACCATTATTCCAGACCAGTAGTACTCTTGGCCACTTTAGATGTGAAAAACGCGTTTAACAGCCTCAGGTGGGGTGATGTCATATACGCCCTAAAGGGAAACTTCAACGTTCCAGAGTACCTTAACAGAATTATAAGAAACTATCTAAAAGACCGAGTGTTAATATACAAAACGAATAGAGGCAAGAGAAATATGGAGGTAACATCAGGAGCAGGGCAAGGCTCTATACTAAGCCCGGATCTCTGGAATGTCAGTTATGACGAAATATAAAGACTAGAGATGCCTGAAGGTACATTTCTTGTGGGCTACGCGGATGATATTGCGGCCGTAATAACAGCAAGGGACACTGAGGAAGCTCAGCGCAGACTTCGACATTTGGTGCTGAAAACCAAGAGCTGGCTTGATTCACATGGGCTACAGCTAGCAATGCAGAAGACGGAGCTACTATTGTTTACTAGGCGAAAAATCCCAGTCAAGATAGAGATACGAGTAGAGGATACGGTGCTTACTACGAAAACGTCGGTAAATTATCTTGGGATAAGACTAGACCCGAAGCTCACCTATACGAGGCAGATAGAGTATGCCACGCAGAAGACAGAAAGGGTAACTTTCCAGCTTTGCCGACTGATGGCAAACGTTGGAGGACCACTCCCAAGCAAACGCAAGCTACTTATGGAGGCTTGCAACAGCATTCTCCTGTATGGTTGCGAAGTCTGGGCTGGTACACTGAGAACCAAATGCAGGGCGAAAGTGCTTCTGTCAGTGCAGAGAGTATCAGCGCTACGTGTCACATCGGCCTACCGCACTGTATCTGCATCAGCAATACTAGTCTTAGCTGGAATGAAACCGATAGATCTGCAGGCCTTGGAAAGGATGAACATTTTCAGCATCAAGCGAAACAACCCTCAGCCGGCGGAAGAGATTGAAGTCACCAAGCGAACAACAATGGAAAATTGGCAAACGCGTTGTAACGAAGAGAGGTACGGAAGGTGGACTTACAAGCTAATCCCAGAAATAAATAGATGGATTGAAAGACAAAAAGGTGAAATAAACTATTACCTAACTCAGATGTTATCTGGCCATGGAAATACCCATGCAGCTACCTGCATAAAATGGGAAAGATGAGCACCCCATTCTGAATATATGAGGAAGCAGAAACCCTAGATGATGCGGAACATACGATCTTCCGCTGTTTTCGATGGACAGAAAGGCGCATTGGCATAGAAAATCAGATTGGTCAAATAACGGCTGAGAACATCGTAGAAAAGATGACTTGTTGCGAAGAAAACTGGAACGTAATAGCAGGTTTCATCGAGTACGTACTCAGGACGAAAAACAAGACTTGGATGCTGTTTTGAACACCGTGCGATTCTAGAAAATAGAGTCAACACGGTACAAATTGGAGCCTAGACGTAGGAAATAAAGGAAGAGGTGTAAATACATACACGTATCAAGGGGATCCACCTGGAAGTAATGCGAAAGAGGTACCCAGGTGGAAAATACATCTCTAGCTCGTCGAGGTGGGTTTTTAGCCGGTAACCAGGTATTGGAGTCCGGCATACGATTTGGACGACGGTCCAGGTTAGATGCATAACGCATTTTCCCATCTTTGCCCAAAAAAAAAAAAAAATTATTATTAATATTATTATTACTGTTATTATAATTATTATTATTATTAATATTATTATTATTATTATTATTATTATTATTATTATTAATAAATTAACTATTTCACATACTGTCATTGAACTATCATAATATGAGATTTATTTGTTGGGTGGTTAAGCAATGTCGTTATGCATTTCATTGGCGCTTTTTACCAAATATTAATTCTCAGATGGTTTATAAAAGTCTTTTAATAAGTTGAGAAGTTTAAAAGTTTTCAAAACTGTGGTTGAAGTCTACTGACGATTTGGTAAAAAGCGATAATGAAATGCATATAAACATTGCTTAACCACCCAACGAATACATTTCATATTATTTTTATTATTATTACTATTATTATTATTATTTATTATTATTATTATTATTATTATTATTATTATTATTATTATTATTTTTATTATTATTATTATTATTATTATTATTATTATTATTTTTATTATTATTATTATTATTATTGTTATTATTATTATTATTATTATTATTATTATTGTTATTATTATAATTATTATTATTATTATTATTATTATTATTATTATTATTATTATTATTATTATTATTTTGTTATTATGATTATGATTATTATTATTATTATTATTATTATTTTTATTATTATTATTATTATTATTATTATTATTATTATTTTTATTACTATTATTATTATTATTATTATTATTATTATTATTATAATTATTATTATGGTTATTATTATAATTTTTTTTTTTTTACGTATGAGGAGGGTTTCAAATGCCTTCGCACTTACAGCGGCCGTCGCCAACTACGTCGAGTGGTGTGTTTCCACTAAAACAATCCCCCATCCTTTTCTGGTGATTGGCTTCATGGAACCGCTTTCCGCATTACTTCGTGAAGGCCCAGAATCAACGTCCCGAAGAAGGACCCTTCATTATGTATCCACGTCTGGGCCCGCTATTTGCAACCACTGTGGATTCCCTAAAAATTTTGTCAATGTCCCTTTTCTTCCTTTTTGGTCAATGTCCCTTTTCTTCCTCCGCAAAATGGACTCAACGTAGTTTCCTACGGCAATCCAGTTATCACATCCTTCAAGCATTTTTCCAACAACGTTGTCAGGCGTAAGTTCACCGATCTGTCCGTATAGGTCACTTCACTCCGCCTGCCACCTGTCGCAATCAAAGAACGTGTGTTCTACGTCGTCATTTTCTGCCGTGCAGTACATGCAGAAGGGATTCTCCGTCTTGCCCATGCGGTAAAGATATTTAAGAAAGTAACAATGCCCATTACAGAAACTGTGTCAGCTACGTCGTCTGCGTAGCCCACGAGATGTGTATCCTGTGGCATTTCCACTTTCAGGATGTCATCATAATTATGTTCCAGAGGTCGGACCCTAGGATCGATCCCTGCGTCGCGCCAGATGTGAGCATCTTTGTCCTCTTCCCATCTGGCGTATCATAGAGAAGTTTTTGATCCCTAAGTTAGCTCCGAAACATCTTCGTCAGATGTACCGGGATACGGTACCTTTCCTGCAACGTCCTTAAAATATCTGCCCAACGTAGACTGTTAAAAATATCCCTTACATCAAGTGTGGCCAGTACGATGGTACGCTTTGGATGGAAGCGTCTGCTCTGGGCGTGTTCGAAATTCTTAATCACATCCTCAATTGCACTTAGGTTCGATTTTCCTGGTCGAAAACCAAACTGTTTCTCTGATAATCCCCCAGCTGACTAAACCGGTTCTGCCAATCTGCGCTGCAGTAGCTTCTCCAATAGTTTGCCGGCACTATCGAGCATGCACAGGGGCCGGTATGATGCTGGTTGTGTTAGGTCACCTCTGGCTTTGCTAATCAACTGGAGCGCAAGCGTTATAGACCTCGATCTATATAATTTCTTCATAATGATCTTATAGCCCAAGCCCCATGGGTTGCTGTTGAGGTCATTACGAAGCTCTTCCGATTTCGTCTTCTTGCTCAAGATAATGGCATTTTTCAGAGCCTTTCGAGATCGTCTGAAGGTCTCAGCCTCCATTAATGCTTGACCATTCCTCTAAGCTCTGGTGCACATCCTCCTATCACGGAGACAATCTGCCGTCTTCTCAAATTCTGCGTCACCCGAAGCATGGATGCGTTGCAGCTTTGAGTTATGCGTTGGATCATTGCGTTTGTAAGAGATTCAGCGTCCCTTGTTCCGTTGTGAGTTGGAATCTCATCGAAATTTGTCAGCAGCACTTCGGAATCTAGTCTAGCTGAATTCCATTTCCATGTGCTTCTCTTTCTTGATCTGAAGGCAGGACTTTGTCGGACCGTAATCGGGAAGGTAATATATTGGTGATCGTTTCCACTGTAGTCCTCCAATACTTCCCATTCCGTAATTTTTTGGGGTCAGACTCTCCGTCACCAACGTGATGTCCAGCGTAATGGGTTAACAGCCCGGTCTTATAAAGGTAGTGGCATTACTATCGTTTGCCATAACTAGACCCAGCCGTGCGGCTATGTCTAGGATATACCTTCCGCGAGAATTCGTTGTTGAAGCTCCCCATTCTATAGATTTGGCATTGAAATCCCCGGCTATTATAAAAGTGCCTCCCATCTCGAGTGCCTTATCTTCAATTAGCTCCAGTTTTATTTTAAACTGCTCTATGCCTTCGCTGGGGGTTAGGTAGCAGCTCATCAGTGTAAACTGCTCTGTGCGGACGAATGCATAGCCCTAGCTGGTCCCGTACTGCGTAACAGCAAGCGTACAACCGGCGGTTACCACAGTGCAGCCGTTCTCGTTCCATCCTCGTACGAGAATCCCCGAGATATTCTCCCGTATTGCTCACTGATTATAACCGCATCTACCTCCCTCTCCGCGATTATCTGTTCTACCAAAAAGTTTTCTGTCCGTCTTCTGTGCATATTTGCCTGGAGCACTTTCATTTTCTTCTTTACAGTGGGCATCTCTTCGAACCAGGCAGATGGTCAGTCTGGTTACGTTTCGCTTCCACGCACAAAATGCATTTGGGAGCTGCGTTGCAGTCCAATTTTAACATGGCCAGTTTCAATAAGTTTAGCGGCCCTTTTCGCTGATACAGTAATAAACACACGTATCTGCTCCTGGGCATTTGGACGTTTCATTTTCACCTGTATCTCTTCCTCTTCTCTAGGCAGCAGTTTCCGGACTACTTCATCTACTTCTTCCTTGAGCGTCAGGGGGTCGAGATTCCGAATCTCGATTGTAGCTCTAAGCTTCAGATCGGCAATGGATGCTGTGTCCCTTATATTGGCTCTTAGTTGTTGGACAAAGTCAGGCTTGACCTGTTCCCCTCTTCCAAACTCTAAGAGGATAGCTACATTCCGTGTTTTCCTCACGGTCTTTATCCTAACTGCATCGCTATTCACTTTACTACGCAGGTCTTTCAGCACCCCTGCATAGCTATATCTCGCTTCCGGTTTAATCGCCACCGCTTCCGGTTTTATGCGTTGCGGTTTCTGATTGTTCTTCCCGTTGCTCTCGGCTTCCTTCTTCTTGCGGGCCTTTTTCTTCTTCCCGACCTTCCTGGTGACAGTCTGCCACACTTTCTCTTTGTTTAGAGGAACCTCTGTTTTGTTCCCCTTAGGCCCTGAGTATCTAGCTTTTTTGCTGCTTTCGGGAACTGCTGGGCTGGTGGCCGGTCGCTTGTGGTTTGTCGACAGGGGTGTTGCAGCAGCCTCTAGTTGTTCGGGAGCAGCACGCTTGTGGTGGTTCGAGGAGGATCTTTCTTTTTCCGCCATATTCCACGAGCGCTTGTGGTTCAGAGTTATGTCTAGCTACCACGACATTTTAGAAACGCCATTTTTGACGTTGTCTCTTATATTCTTCTGGTTTTTAAACGCCAGTTGTATGCTGCCGATTATCTCCTTGCACTGGAGTATGGCATCCTCTTCCATCTTCCTCAACTTTTTTATCAGCTCCAGTCGAGCTGAGCATCCTATCGAGCTTTTGGAGGAGCTTTCCATCTGGGCGTTCAATGGTGCACGAGCTTCACTTTCGTTTCCTACAACGAGCGGTGCTCTATTTCTGCAAATCGAAGTTTTGCCTGCTCGAGAATCGGTGCTCTCCTGTCGGCAGTCATTTAATGGGGTATGAAATGACACTTCTTCGTTCGTAGCCTTCGATTGCGCCTCACGATTTCCAGCTATGCGCTGGTTTGACATGGGTGGCGCCCTTTGCAGCAAGTTACTCTTTTTAAAAGCTCCTCTTGTAGCAGAATCTTGCTGATTTTGCTTCACAGCGCTACCTTCCTCTTCTCTCATTATTCCATCATGTTTTCCCGCGTTTTCTATCATTTTAAAATCTATTCTATTGGGTCCCATCAGCTGGCCAGGAGTGGTGGCCAGCTGATCTTTACTGTGGCAAAGTTTTCTACAATTTGGACATTCTGGTGTAGTTGCTAATCAATTTAATATGCAATCTCTATGAAAGACATGTTTATAAACGGTCTGCATTGTATCAAGGAGGTTTCGCATTCCAAACACGCTAATCCTATAGCCCCTTCCAAAGAAGCTGGAATATTTTCAGTACTATTTATCACGACCATGTTAAAAAAATTTTTAGAGTTCAATACAATCTAAATTTGTATTGCAAAATATTTAAGGTGGGGTCTTTTTCCCTTTTAATTCTACATTCAATATATTGTATATCTGTCTAAATATATATCTAAAATTTTTATTTATTATTATTATTATTATTATTATTATTTATTTTTTTCAACTTGAGTTCAGTTGGGGTTTTTTTTCTTTCTAAATTTTAAACGATAATAAATATATAATTTTGATATTTTCGTTTCTCCAATAACTCAAAATTAATTCCCGTGCCGAACGTGATTGGTCCTTTCAACCTGATTTCTATAAAAATTTTATTTCCATTAAAGTATTTTATTTACGATTAATAAAAGTTCATTTTATACGAGTTTCCCATATGAAGGTAACTGTGGTTATTAAAAGTAACGTAAAGGTAAAGAACTGTACAATTAATATGAATAAAACAAATGTGCCTATGTAAAATTTCACAAATTCAAATTCAGAATAGTATTGAATCTTCAAAGAAATAAATTGTATTTGACGGACGACACTCGCTTTAAGGAGCAAATAGTCGTAATCCAGGAAAAATAAACTAACTTCTAACCGAATCCGATAATATCCACAACTCAAACTGTATTTAGTCTCAAAAATACCAAGACAAGTTTTCGAAGAAAACGAAAGGACTTCAAATCACTCTACCGTCAAAATCTACTCGTGCCTTCATCGACAAGTAGTCGAAATCCAGTAGGGATACAAAAGTTATTCAAAATTACAACCAAAAACCACCCTTAATATCTTACAACTAAGAGTGCCGTACTATGAGACCAAAAATGAATTTCACGCCGGACCTGCCGCCAGTGCGATCACTTTAGCCTCATTAACAGTATTTCTGAAATAATCTTAAGAAACCAATGATAAAACTTGTTTATAAGAAAATAGTTTCGATCTTAACATGAGTGGGGCCCCACGTTGGACGCCATAAATTTTATATGTAACGTGTAAGCTGAAGGTAAAAACCTCAGCGGTATAAGCTGGAATTACAAGTTATGGAATAGAAGGTTTGCTCAATTGATGAAAGTGTAGAACATTAATAATTCTGGACAGCGGAATGTAACCCTCATATTCGTGTTGAGGGAAATAAGTCTATAGGACTCAGGGCCATTTTAAACTAGCCAAATTGTCGGGTGGGGGGGTTCGTTGACATTATCTCTCCTAATACCAAATTACACCTTACTATAATTAGTAGTCCTTATAGCCAATAAATTTAAAAAAAATGAGCAACTATACAAAACGATAGTCTATGGGAAGGTGAGCGTTAAGTGGTATATTTATTGCCTCCAGTTTTCTTTTACCACTATGAATGCAGAAGTTGATGATGTTCATTCTGCGGTCTCTTAACCATTCCCTGCCTATGGTTCTCTGACCTAAAATTTCTTTGAGAATCCCATTACTTTTATCCACAGTTACTCTTAAGGAAAACTCATATATGGTGAAAAACTTTAGTTCGGCTTAACGGACCTTAAGCCGAACTAAAGTTTTTCACCATATTAAAAACAGGTCAACTATACAAACACCTCACGAAAACTCATATATTAATTTTAGTCAAGCATGTGCTTCATTTCACAATCGGTTACTTAAAAAAAGAAGATTTCATAATTCATTGTCTTTAATTACCATATAAATTTCCTTTAAATAGGAGTATCTATGCTATTCTTTAGCTACACAAAGGTTCGATTAATTCGGTTTAATATAATTTTAGCTGTTCACCGGGATGAAATTCAACCACAGTGCATTAACTAATTTAAATGAAATTAAAATTTTAAGTCAAAAATGAAATTGTTTATATGTATAATTAACATCTCAAGAACTTTTGATAATCAAGTAGATACTTAAGTTTTCTTTGGATATTAATTTCTAAACGCGGATATATTTCAATTTTTCACCATTAGTAAGTAGCAAATTGTAAACCAAAGTCAAATTTCAAAAGGTAATTTAAGGGTTAAACGGTTGTATATAATTGTTATATTCTATTCGCTCTTTACATAACCGACTGACCTATATATCAAAACAAATAAAGTAACGAGTAAAACTACTTTTGTTTTTTTTGATCTACATATACGTAGATATAGTAGATGATTTAAATGATTTATGTGTACCAAAAGTATTACGTACTCTTTCGCGAACGCGTATAATAACGAGTCTCTAGATTATCAACAATATCGGTACTTTTCTAACCAACGAATTTGTGGGTGGAAAATTCATGTATGTAAATGGAATTTATAGTTTTAATAGACTTTCTTGTTTTTTTTTTTTATTTTACACAAATTTATCATTTCACGTATATACAGATGTATATATTTATAGGACAATTTGAAATAACTTCGTGATATTTACGTTTGATTTTAGCTTTGGGTTTTATAAACCAAATCTCTCATCAATTGAATTTAATTTTGTTCAAATTAAAACCAGTGCGGCCTATGCACACATCTGTTCGTACAGACATACATTCACACTCAACAATGCTTGTTGTAAGCGATTGCTTACTCAATTTAAGGGTGGAAAATTGTAAAGAAAGTCAACTATACATGCGTATGCTTAAGTATGCGTGACAGTAGGTATGTACATTTATATATAGGATATATTTTTTTCTTCGTTTAAAATATGTATGCATGTACGTCGAACGTGCGTGTATTATTGGTAAGCAAAAAGAAACGAGAAGGGCTACACAAAACAATTATGATGTAAGTTCCTATACGCAACTATTGTGACAAAAGGTACAAGTGCATGAAGCATCAAGGCGAGGATTCAGGGCGGAATACTGCAAGATGTCAACCCCACCCTACTACATTAATGCCTCATACAAATACGTCAATACTGTACTTTGATTTAACTTATCTGCTACGATGAAGGCGCCTCCAAAGCCGCAGTCTCCGAATAATCGGTGCTTTAACGTTTGTGTAGGTAATACCGTTGCTGTTGACGTGTCGTCGTGAATACGTATGTACTTTCATCACCCGCGTTGTATTGGTCACCGAACTTTATTACCCAAACAAAACCTTTTTCCTCATTCACTATCCACAATTTCTCTTTTCACGTCAACCCGAACAACTACATATATATTTTCGGTAATTTTTTTCTCTATTTATTAAAATTTTTCTTTAATATATTTGCTGGTTTTTTTTTTATTTTTTTGTTTGTTTTCAATTAAGGATTTTCTTATTTTATATGGTCGGTGTTTTTCTTTTTTGTTACTATAAGTTAACAAAATTTTTTTTCTTTACCGCGAACACTTAACCTAAATTTGAATTTGGTTTACAATGTATAATGGTGATGATGTTTAGGTTATTAATATTGGAAAGTTTGTAGAAGGCCCATAGCGTGAAGTCTGCAGGAAACATTATACCCAAAAGGTAATAATAGACAAGGCTTTCTTCATAACAACTCTACATACCTGCAGGAAACAAGTCGCTTATATATCCTAATGCTAAGTATATCCAGCCAGAATACTTAATTGCATAGTCCTAACCATGTGCTTTTACCGGTATAACCTTTTGTGCCTCGAGAAGCGAATGCGTCAAGGGCACCTTAATTTGCCCGCTTGGGGTTTCTTTCTACGCCTATAATACCAATAACTTCTAGTTAGTATGGTTACTAATTGTAAAAATATTTTGAGACATTTACTAACCTGACAGTCTTCTTTCTGAACGCCGCTGTACAGCCTTATTATTAGCGATGGTCAATGCAAAATGAACGAGACAAACTAAAAATCTAGCGTCAACACCAAACTTTGCAATTTTTCTTGCATTAACAATTTAAACTAGTTACAGTTATAAATTGAAATGCTGTTTCTTCATGTACGTCCATGTAAAACCTTTTGACAGAAGAGGACAATATACTATCTACCAGTCATCATAAGATTGAACGCTCACATATAAAGATAAAGACAAAGATGTAAGGACTTCTACTACTGAACTGTTCTACGCTAAGCTTACAACTTTTCTTAGACCATGTGTACTATATGGTGACTAAGTGATTGAATAAACAAGTGTATGACTTGCACGTTACAAACCGTATAATATGTAGATATATCGCACATATAAAACGGAAACATGTTTAATTGTACGCTGAATAGTACTTATAACGGTTGAACTTACACTCCTTTATTACCACAAGAATGACCAGTGAAACTTTGCTTCCTAATTAAGTATAAGCTAAAATTACCTGACGGATTTTTACTAATGTTTGCTTGAATGATTTCCCTTGTATACAGGACTACTTAGGACTGCTCACTTTAATGCTGTAAGTGCTAACTAAAACATATAACTTTGACTTGTTTCTCGACATTTACCAGATAACGTTTTTAACTCGATTTCAGCTTATACATTGAAATAGATTTCCTATTCGACCTATTTCCGCAAATCTGCAATCGAATATCTTTGGCGTGGTAGGTACCCATTTTACCATCAGCATCCTGAAGCACATCGTAGCAACTACCAGCTCTTGCTGTTACCGTCGCCTTAACGTATTTCGGTCCAAGTTTGGCATCGAATTTTTTCTCTGCATCACTTTGTGCAAAATTCCTACGATACACTGTAGATGTAATATCAAACTTTATTGGCCTAGCACGCAAATTGTATCGATAAACGTTTGTTTTATAAGCCTTTTCGAAATTCCGTTTCACTTCAGTTCATATTATTGCCGAATAGTCATATCTTTCTACGTTCACGCTTGGCTCACTAATAGCATCTTAGTTCTTCAAGAGTTTATAGGTCCCTCCATGAGTAATCATGTCAAATCCGTATAGTATATGATATGGACTAAATCCTGTTGATTGATGAATGGAATTACGTAATGCACAACTAATGGCTGCAATATGTTTAACCCAGTCACGTTGGTCTTTTTTAAGTTATGCTCGAATAGCCGATATAATGGATCGATTTATCCTCTCCCCAGCGTTGCTTTGGGGTAAGTAGAGAGCTGTATAGGTATGGTTGATACCATACTGATTTAAGAATTTTATTGAATTCGAACGATTTAAATTGTGATCCATTACCTGTAGTCAGAGATTCGGGTATTCCATAAGCAAAGAAAATGTTGGATTCCAAAAACTCGATAATCTTTTCACTGGTGAGCTTCTTCAAAGGACACAGCCAATGATATTTGCTAAAATGATCTACGACAATTAATAAGCATATATAACCTTTCTTGTTTCGTGGATGAGGTCCTAAGATGTCAACATACAACCTCTGAAACGGGCGCTCTGAGACTGTCATTTTCCCCATCTCCGGTTTGATTTTACAATTTGTAGATTTTGTTATTTTACAAATTTCACATTTCCTAATATAATTTCAAACATCAGTCACCAATCCAGGCAAAAAAAATTTCTTCTAATATATTCTACCGTTTTTGCTATTCCTCGGTGAGAAGATAAAACTGCATCATGTGCTCTTACTAAGATTTCCTTCCTTAATGCATTAGGTATCCACAACTTATAATTATTCTGATGACTATCATCGTTGCCGGTGCTATGTTTCGTAAGAATGTACACAAACTTCTGCATAATCTTTAAATCTGGTAAATTTGATTGATTTTTAGTAATCCTGTCTTTTAATTCGGTATAATCCGCATCCTGAAAATGTGGAGATTCCAAGTCTATTTCTGGTTCTATGTAATTTATTGCTGAAACTTCACTTTCGTGCAGTCGGCTTAAGGCGTCCGGGACGACATTATCTTTTCCCTTTCGATATGACACAGTAAATTTATAGCCTTGTATTTTTAAAGCCCATCTGGCAAGTCTACCTTTTAAATTGGGTTGCCGTATCAACCATACTAAACTGCTATGATCAGTAATGACTTCAAAATCATGCAGCTCCAAATAACACCTAAATTTCTCAATTGCTTCAATAGCTGCTAAACATTCTTTTTCTGTTATAGAGTAATTTCTTTGAGCCGAGTTCACAATTTAAAAAAAAAAATGCTATCGGACATTCCTGACCTACATCGTTCAGTTGCACTAACACTGCTCCTAAACCGAAATTACTGACTCACAGTGGACATAGAATTTTCGAAAAAGTCTGGGTTTCCTAACACTGGGGCGGTAGTCAATAAAGCCTTAATATTTTCGAAAGAAGTTTGTGCCGTCTCTGTCGACTCAAATTTTCTTTTCTTTTCTAATAGTTCCGTAATCGGTGCTGTTAGATCAGCAAAATTCCGGATGAAACGTCGATACCAGCCAGCAACACCTAAAAACGCTCGAACTTGTTTTAAAGTCTTTGGCAAGGGCCAGTTCCTAATCGATTCTACTTTAGACGGATCGGTCGAAATTTCTCCCTCGCCGATTACGTAACATAAGTAATTTACACTCCTCACACAGAATTTACTTTTTTTTAACATCTAGGGTCAAATTTGCCTTACGAAATTGTTCAGCTAGCCTTACCAAAATTCCTAAATGAGTCTCAAATGTCACAACGCACACATTGTCCAGGTATCCGAAGACACAAGTTTTCAGATCAGGGGGTATTATCTTATCAATGAGACGACACATCGTCTGCGGAGCATTGCATAACCCAAATGGCATCACTGTAAATTGGTACAACGGACGCCCTGGAATCGTGAACGCCATTATAGATTTAGACTCTTCTTTCAACTCAATCTGACAATACGCATCTTTTAGATCTATCTTAGAAATAATGTTCGCTTTGGGCAATCTAGAGAAAATGCCTGCTATACCCTATACCTGGATACGCATCTTTTCTAAAAACTTCATTAATTTTCCTGGCATCTGAACAAAGCCTAACTTTTCCTGGTTTTACTACCATCCTCATCGGTGAGCTCCAGGCACTAATGCTTGCCTCAATTATTTTTAAGCTTAACATCCTATCGATTTCCTTATATAACAGTTCTTCCACAGCGGGAGACACTGGATAAAATCTTTGTTTTATCGGTTTGGCATTATTCACTTCGATCTCATGCTTAATCAACGATGTCCTACCTAAGCCTTGCCTTTCAAAACTTGGGAAAAGTAATTTCACTGCTTCTAACTGTTGTATCTGATCACGACTTAATGGATACGTTTCCTCATCAATTATATCACTTCCCTTTTCTTCCTCAATGCCTGATATAATTCCACCCACTAATTCGAACACCCTGAAAAAATCCATACCCAGAATCAATCTAGTCTCTATTGTTGGTACTATAAAAAATCTTATTTTCTTAGTGAGGTTTTTAAGTAACTCTCCTGTAACTTTCTGTATCTTCCCGTCGGCAGTTCGAACAGATGTATTAGTTCTTTTATATCCGACCACATTCGAAAACTCCTCCAGGGCGAAATCTTTACCAATGCAACTAATACTCGCACCAGTATTCATTAATTCGAGTTCATTGAAACCTACTGTATTTACTCTAGCATATAATCTTCCATCACTTTCACTACTGAAAACAGATGAAATAAATAGTTTCTTCATTCTCAAAACCTTTTTATAATGATTACGCATTCGTACAGTCACCCCACGGTATTTTCTTCGAATTGGCTCTTCCAGCTTAGAATCCTCAAATAAATTTTTCCGACATTTGATATAATCTCTCGTGGTATGCCTTACTGTAACTTGATTTTCCATTTCCATTCGAGCTATAGCTACTTCTTAATATATCCATAAAATGACGGTTTTCCGGTATTTTCCGAAATGGTTTAACTAAATCTGTTATCGCTTCACTATTGTTGCCATGATCACCAACGTCATTACCTTTATTTTCACGGTCCTGCTAAATTTCTAGTATTTTCCTTAATGCTAATATTTACTTTTGCGTTATTATTACAATCATGCGGATTATTTGTTAATAAGGGTTTTGTATATTGTACTGCGGGGATACTCTGGTATCCCGGAATGCTCCCTTCGGAAAGTTTCCCGATTTCCTTAAACAGTGATGGCATTGGGGAAACGTTGTTCATGCCACAACCATAGCAGAATATCTTCCGCTCTTGAGTGCACATATCCCACCCATGACCTTCCTCTTCACTATTTCAACACTTAAATGGCTTTTCTGGTCTAGAAATAGAATAAATGGATATAGGCTTAACCGTTTCCTGACCCACTTCTGGTTCATCAAGTTTTTCCTCTGCATTGTCAAATTCGATTGCTGCTATTCCTCTTTAATTTGAACGCTACCCATTCTATCCACAATTTCTAGAATAGATTCATAAAAAGAATCGAATGACTTTCATGTTCTTTGCTTTCTACTACGCAGTTCTTCGCGCAACTCAAATTTATTTCGCGTATCTCGATAATTATAACGTAGTGCAGAGCAAAACGAGTCCCATGTAATACTGTCCACTTGCTTCCTGAATCGCCAAAACCATTCACGCGCTTTACCGGTTAGTAAAATATGTAGATTCTTACACACAAGCAAAAAGTTTTCATTTAAATTTTCATTTGCCAAACATCTAATTCTATAAATAAATTCCTCACATCGTAAGCCCGTCGATGAGCCATCAAAACGCACATTCCAATTCTGAATTATGTTAGTGACTTTATCTGGACTAAGTTGCAAATTATCCGCACCCGAATTAATCGAGGCAGGTGTCGGAGGTAAACTATTTCTGAAATTACTTCTATCCTGTAAATTGGGTTGAACACTACTCAATACGGGTTGTCGCTGCGTCTGTAGTGAATTGATACTAAGTTTTGAACAGCTCTTGCCACCGCTGATTCTACTAGCTGTGATATATGATCATCATTACCCGGATTTTTTCTTTTTCTAGCTGTCTTACGGGGTCACCCTGGCGATCTTACATTTGAATGATGAGACGAATTCTGTAAATGTGATGTATTAGAAAACTGAAAATTATCTAAATCCAAATTCGGTGAATAATCATCCTCTGACTTATCATTAAATTCGGTATCTATATTCTTGTCATTGTTTATTCCTAAACGTTTATTGCTTGCGGGAAGACCATTATTATCTTGCCTTGCTCCCTGGCTACGAGTGTGTGGGTGGTTCACGAACCCACGACTACGACTTGAGAGATTATTTCTCTCAACTAACTTGTTCTCAGGTTACGGAGGAACAAGATCTTTATTGTGGCAAAGTTTTCTACAATTTGGACATTCTGGTGTAGTTGCTAACCAACTTAATATGCAATCTCTATGAAAGACATGTTTATAAACGGTCTGCATTGTATCAAGGAGGTTTCGCATTCCAAACACGCTAATCCTATAGCCCCTTCCAAAGAAGCTGGAATATTTTCAGTACTATTTATCACGACCATGTTAAAAAAATTTTTAGAGTTCAATACAATCTAAATTTGTATCGCAAAATATTTAAGTTGGGGTCTTTTTCCCTTTTAATTCTACATTCAATATATTGTATATCTGTCTAAATATATATCTCAAATTTTTATTTATTATTATTATTATTTATTTTTTTCAACTTGAGTTCAGTTGGGGTTTTTTTTTCTTTCTAAATTTTAAACGATAATAGGTATATAATTTCGATATTTTCATTTCTCCAATAACTCAAAATTAATTCCCGTGCCGAACGTGATTGGTCCTTTCAAACTGATTTCTATAAAAGTTTTATTTCCAAGTTATACGATTAATAAAAGTTCATGTTATACGAGTTTCCCATATGAAGGTAACTGTGGTTATTAAAAGTAACGTAAAGGTAAAGAACTGTACAATTAATATGAATAAAACAAATGTGCCTATGTAAAGTTTCACAAATTCAAATTCAGAATAGTATTGAATCTTCAAAGAAATAAATTGTATTTGACGGACGACACTCGCTTTAAGGAGCAAATAGTCGTAATCCAGGAAAAATAAACTAACTTCTAACCAAATCCGATAATATCCACAACTCAAACTGTATTTAGTCTCAAAAATACCAAGGCAAGTTTTCGAAGAAAACGAAAGGACTTCAAATCACTCTACGGTCGAAATCTACTCGTGCCTTCATCGACAAGTAGTCGAAATCCAGTAGGGATACAAAAGTTATTCAAAATTACAACCCAAAATCACCCTTAATATCTTACAACTAAATCTGCCATACTATGAGACCAAAAATGAATTTCACGCCGGACCTCACACAGTTCATCTGCCGCCAGTGCGATCACTTTAGCCTCATTGACAGTATTTCTGAAATAATTTTATGAAACCAATGATAAAACTTGTTTATAAGAAAATAGTTTCGGTCTTAACATGAGTGGGGCCCCACGTTGGACGCCATAAATTTTATATGTAACGTGTAAGCTGAAGGTAAAAACCTCAGCGGTATAAGCTGGAATTACAAGTTATGGAATAGAAGGTTTGCTCAATTGATGAAAGTGTAGAACATTAATAATTCTGGACAGCGGAATGTAACCCTCATATTCGTGTTGAGGGAAATAAGTCTATAGGACTCAGGGCCATTTTAAACTAGCCAAATTGTCGGGTGGGGGGGTTCGTTGACATTATCTCTCCTAATACCAAAATACACCTTACTATAATTAGTAGTCCTTATAGCCAATAAATTAAAAAAAAATGAGCAAATATACAAAACGATAGTCTATGGGAAGGTGAGCGTTAAGTGGTATATTCATTGCCTCCAGTTTTCTTTTACCTCTATAAATGCAGAAGTCGATTATGTTCATTCTGCGGTCTC
The DNA here is from genome assembly GCA_963675445.1 of Linnaemya vulpina. Lineage (NCBI taxonomy): Eukaryota > Metazoa > Arthropoda > Insecta > Diptera > Tachinidae > Linnaemya > Linnaemya vulpina. Next base: position 16,408,729 of record OY776281.1, read on the forward strand.
TTAACCATTCCCTGCCTATGGTTCTCTGACCTAAAATTTCTTTGAGAATCCCATTACTTTTATCCACAGTTACTCTTAAGGAAAACTAATATATTAATTTTAATCAAGCATGTGCTTCATTTCACAATCGGTTTATTTAAAAAAAAAAAATTTCATAATTCATTGTCTTTAATTACCATATAAATTTCCTTTAAATAGGAGTATCTATGCTATTCTTTAGCTACACAAAGGTTCGATTAATTCGGTTTAATATAATTTTAGCTGTTCACCGGGATGAAATTCAACCACAGTGCATTAACTAATTTAAATGAAATTTAAATTTTAAGTCAAAAATGAAATTGTTTATATGTATAATTAACATCTCAAGAACTTTTGATAATCAAGTAGATACATAAGTTTTCTTTGGATATTAAATTCTGAACGCGGATATATTTCAACTTTTCACCATTAGTAAGTAGCAAATTGTAAACCAAAGTCAAATTTCAAAAGGTAATTTAAGTGTTAAACGGTTGTATATAAATGTTATATTATATTGCCATCCCTGCATTTGTAAGGAATACCCTAAAATCAAATAAATTTATTCTTTCGTTAAGTTATTCTTAATTCTCTTTTGTTATAAGTCAAATGAATCAAAGTAATAAAACGATGAGCGCGCTCAACCCAGTTTAAAAAAAAATACAAAAGAAGCAAGTCTTTTCAATACGCACAACATGGCGACCGTATTGAAAATACTCGTGTGTTACAAGAACCCTTAACTTATTTTTTATTTTTATTTAAATTATTTTTCAAGAAACAAAAGCAACTACAAAATATAGCATTTGCTGCGTCAAGCATAAGATAGAAATATAAAATAATTCAAGTGATATAAAGAAAAATTGTGAAAATCTTTAAAAAGCGCATATAAACACATACTATAATATAGACGTATAGTTTAAAGAAATACATCAACAGCACCATGTCTGAAGTTTACTTTTATGCTTATGATCACTACAATAATGACCAGGATAAATATATCTCTTCGGCACATAGTGGAAAAAATCGCTCGAAAAGGGAAGCTGATGAACACAAATTTTGTATTAATACTAATTTCTTCTGGTTGTAAAAATATAAAATCTAATAACAGGGTGTTTGGTGGATTCTAGCACGCACTTAAAAAAAAAAGTCGAATAACAAAAAAAATAAATTACATTCGCTGACTTCATAACTTCAAATTCTAAGTGATCGAGTCGATTTTACTTACTATTGTCCTGCGATGTACAAGTCCAAAATATTTTTAGCATAGGTCATGCGAAAATATTCCACAAAAAAAAAAATTATTAAAAAAAGAACTTAAAACAGGAATTAAAAGTCTTTGACACAACTGTACCCATAAAACAAAAAGAAGTGAACATCTACTCCAACTACAAAAATAATGGTTCGTACAAAAAAAAAAAAAACTTGAGAACTTGAGAGCTGAAGAAGGAAGAAAATCTGAAAAATAGTAAGAGAAAAACAAACCAACATACAAAAAGACATCACAACAAAAACAGCATGATACACAAATATGTCTGCAACCACTGTAATTATACACATTCAACCAAAGGAAGAGAACGAGAGACGAGACAATTACTTCACATACCTTTTTACATACATAATATATATTTACTACTTATTTTACGATATACTTTTTCTTATTTACATATGTACACATATAATTGTCGCATATACTTAATCAAATTTCCACTTATGTACATTGTTAAATTTATAAAATGCAAACTACTTCAGCAAAATAATATTAAAGTATTATACTTGTATAACTACATGCAAAAACAAAAACAAACAAAATGATAATAAAACTTTGCATATGGATACTGCTTATACATATGTATATTTACAATAACGAAATTGTTCATAAAATCGTATAATATAGTCATAACATTTGGTTTCGTTTTTACATACATATATATTTTTATATGTACAAATTTAAAAATATTTATATAAAAATAAAATAAATTTCTGCTAACACACCAAAAAAATAGAGAGAAAGAAAAATATAACTGAAAACAATCGGGATTTTTTTAATGAAATTAATAAAAGAATGTGTCTATTATAAAAAGTTACGAATCTAAAAGCAAAAGAAAAATGTACAAATGCTAACTTACTAACCAATGTCTTTTGATTTTAATAAATTTAAAGAATTGCTTAATCAATTTTATAATATAAAGAAAAGAATTCTGCAAAGCAGACCTTTATCAAGAAACCCAATAAAAATCAATGAATGCACACAGCTTTTAATAGAACACTACAATTAAATTTTAATTTATACAGAAACTTATTTGAGTCATTTGTCACAGGAAGATAAACATAATATTTTTTTTTTTAAATTAATAATTGTAGAGATATACTTACAAAGTGCTTTGAAAAACTTAATTGTAATATAAAAATACCAGAAAAATTCAATTTGCTCGTGCGTAGGAATGAAAAAATTATGTTAGAGGATAAAAACGAAGATTTGGTAATAAATGCTTCAGAGGATAGTAGTAGGGAACTGTATGTGCTGCGACCATTAAAAATATTAAATTTCAGCAATTAAATTTGAAATTTTTCAATTTTAATTGCCAAAATTCTCAAATTTCACAAAATTCTCAAATTTCATTTTGTGTGTGTTCGTGTGTGTATTTTTTCCCACGGTTTAATAGGGGCGTTCACATTGTTGTTTTTTTTTTTTAATAAAATGTTGGGGTAGGCGTGGGAATTTGTGTCTGTCCATATGTGACCTTGAGAATACATGTCCGTCGGTATGTGAGCGTGGGAATTTCTGTCTGTCCATATGTGACCTTGAGAATACATGTCCGTCGGTATGTGAGCGTGGGAATTTGTGTCTGTCCATATGTGACCTTGAGAATACATGTCCGTCGGTATGTGAGCGTGGGAATTTGTGTCTGTCCATATGTGACCTTGAGAATACATGTCCGTCGGTATGTGGGCGTGGGAATTTGTGTCTGTCCATATGTGACCTTGAGAATACATGTCCGTCGGTATGTGAGCGTGGGAGTTTCTGTCTGTCCATTTACACTGTGTACGCCTGGTGAATAAAAAATTTTTTAAGCATTTTTAGGAATTACACTATTTAAAAAGTGTAGTAGTTATATATGGATACCCTTAATATTTGTGGTTCGTTCCTTCTTGCTGGAGTGAGATTTTTTCTTTTATTTTTTTGCTTATTAAAATTTGGTGTGCTTACTTAAGATTTGTCGTCCAGCAATTCAGTGTTTTTTTTTTTTTACTTTTTTACTTTTTTGCTTGCAATGCTTGAGTTTGGAGGAATAATTTGATTATTCTGATCTTGAAGACGTTGTGAAAAAAAAAAATTACTATTGCATAAATATTGAAACTGATGTTTTGTTTATTTTATACATGACGATCATCGATGGATTTTATTTGGGGATCTGGATGGTGGGACATCAATTTTTGGGAGCATTTGGACTTCCAATATTTCTATGTGCGGTTTGTTGGTTACCTCACTTCTATTGGATTCACTACCAGCTTCGGCAGGCTGAGTATTGATGCTCAAAAATAGGTCATCGTCACCTGTCAGCATCTCTTCATATTCTTCATCTATTTTTTGGAGTGGGTTAGATGAAGATGGTTGCGAAGACAGCTCTAGGAGAAGCTCCTCATCTCCTTCAAGATGTTTCTCGAACTCTTCCTGTCTGGCTTTTCTTAAATACTCCTTCAAATGGTGACGCTGAAGTCTCCGATATAATGGTGTGTACCAGAAGGGCTTCATTGTAGAAATAAAAGCTCAACTTCAAAATTTGACAATTTTGCTTTGAAAACTTGTGAAGCTACAAAAATTTTGTAGTTTATCAGATACCACAATGTTTTGTCCACGTAGCAGTTTCTTTTGCTACAAAATTTTGTGACGTATCTGCATGCATAAGCATGCCTCCGTATCCTGTGTATATCACATATCATAATGTTTGTTTACATAAATTTTGTCCACGTAGCAGTTTCATTCCCGTAAACATTTTGTATCGTAGAGGCATGCATAAGCATGTCCCTGTACTCTGTATATATCAAATTCCGTTCCAAACTTTGTAACGTATCTGCATGCACAAGCATGTCTCTGTACTCTGTAGATATCACTTATCAAAATTTTTGTTTACATAAATATTGTCTACGTAGCACTTTCATTCCCTTAAACATTTTGTATTGTAGAGGCATGCATAAGCATGTCTCGGCATTCTGTGTATAATCAGATACCACAATGTTTTGTCCACGTAGCAGTTTATTTTGCTACAAAATTTTGGAACGTCTCTACATGCATAAGCATGCCGCCGTATTCTGTGTATAACACATATCATAATGCTTGTTTATATAAATATTGTCTACGTAGCAGTTTCATTCTCCTAAATATTTTCTAACGTATTTGCATGCATAAGCATGCCTCGGCATTCTGTGTATATCAGATACCACAATGTTTTGTCCACGTAGCAGTTTCATTCCCGTAAACATTTTGTATCGTAGAGGCATGCATAAGCATGTCCCCGTACTCTGTATATATCACATTCCGTTCAAAACTTTGTAACGTGTCTGCATGCACAAGCATATCTCTGTACTTTGTAGATATCACTTATCAAAATTTATGTTTACATAAATATTGTCTACGTAGCAGTTTCATTCCCTTAAACATTTTGTATTGTAGAGGCATGCATAAGCATGCCTCGGCATTCTGTGTATATCAGATACCACAATGTTTTGTCCACGTAGCAGTTTCTTTTCTAATTTTTTAATCTTAACCGTTTCTATCAGCAGATACGCTACTTTTGCAAAGTAACGCAAAGCTACTTTGTTGGAATGAAGCGTACTATACCAAAACAAAATTTTCACGAATTTGTATTGATCTAAATTTTTAGGATAAAATTCAGTACATTTTTGTATCTAAAAGTAACAAGTCGTGACTATTAAAAAATTCCTTGTGTGTTATTAATAAATCTAAGACAGAAAATAAATACATATTCTCAAAAAACATATTATTTGTATATCAAAAAATAAGAGTGTGTCATATAATTTAAGCAAAGACAGAATTTAAATATATATATATATATATATATAAATCCTTGTAATATTACTTGTTATTCAAGCAATCAATATATTTTTTAATAAAAAAGTACACTATAAACAAAATAATTTTTATAAGTGTAAATAAAAATATTAAAAAAAAATGAGTTCATCAATTTTCAAGTGCAATATCTGTAATAAGGTATATAAATACCAAAAATCTTATTTAGAACTTAGCAAAGGTCATGTTCAACCACAACAAGTGCAACAGTCGATACAACCCCCAACATCTGCGTGCAACCCCATAGCAACATATCAACAAATCGCACAGTCCATACAACCCTCAACATATGCATACAACTCAATGGTCCACAACAATTTGCAGTATCAGTATCCGGCGCAGTATCAGTACCCAGTGCAGTATCAGTACCCAGTGCAGTATCAGTATCCAGTGCAGGTATCAGCGTATCCTTTATATCCGTATCCAGTGTCAACCAACCAATTCACAGCACCTATGGAGATTCCATATCCCATTGAATATAGCGTACCTATACAGTTGCAGCAAAATAATATGCCTAATTATTACCCAAGCTATTTGCCCGTAGATAATCCTTCTCAAGACATGGATATAAGTCAAGTTATTCCACATGATCAGGCAAATACACAAAATAATGAAGTAGAAATGGATATCTCAAATTCTGCGGATGATCTACTGTCTCAAGCTCCAAATGAATGCAAATATTATATAATAAATAGTGCTTTTAAAAATAATATTACAACATTTGGAGTTCCAGTAAATAAAGATTGTATTCTATTTGAAGATGTTATTGTGGATAATAAACATATCATCAAAGAAAGACTTGAAAATAGTCTTGCCGTACACAACATTATTAAATTTAATATTACTCTTATTGGAGAGTATATTAAAATTATAAGCGATGATATGGAATTGTGTACTATTTCTCACCGGGCAAAGATGGATCTTCTGTGCATTGGAGATGATGTTGAGGAAATTATGGCAAAGCAATTTCAAGAAATCCACAACAAAATGTCTGAATTTCAAGAACGGGATTCAGGATGGACTTTAATTAGAATTGTTCGCCTCGAAATCGCTATAAATAAGTCATCTTTGGTGAGAGGATCGAACTGGATAAGTACGCCGGAGAACTTAAAAAGTAAAAAGGCATGTATAAATGTTGAAAATAATGACATTTATTGTTTCAAATGGGCAATAATATCTGCACTGGATACATCTGATATTAAAAGACCACAACGTTGCTGCTCATACAACATTGCAGACATCAGCGCTGATATCATATGTTTGCAAAACGGAATTGAGATTGACTTCAAAAATTTAAAGTTTCCGTTGGCGTTAAAGAGTATCAGGATATTTGAAGAAAGCAATCCAAATATTAGCGTCAATGTGTTCGGATACAATGATGAAAGCAATGAGATTGTTGGACCATTCTATAACACCAAGAATGAAAAAGCTAAACATATTAATTTGTTATTATTAGAAAATGCTGAAGGATATCAGCATTATATTCTTATAACAAATATATCAAAGTAAGTAATAAAACATACATTTATTTACGTAAATATATTAATATATATTCTTATAACTTTTTTCTTTCCACAGACTTTTAAAATCTCAGACTACCAAGCACTGCAAAAAACTTGTCTTCTGTAATAGCTGCCTCCAATACACCCACAATGAGAGGACGTTAGAGCGACATAAAGAAGAATGTGGGAAAATTGTTGTGGTGCTGCCGTCTGAGGAAAATGCCGTGTTGCAGTTTAAAGACCACCAACGACAAATGGATGTACCATTTGTTGTGTATGCAGACTTTGAATGCATACTGGAGGAGGTTAATATTAGAGTAAGTGACAAAAGTAGGTATCGCAAAAAGCACATTCCTTGTGCTTTTAGTTATTATATTAAATGTAAGCATAATGATAGTTTAGATAAGTTTAAATTATATACGGGGAGGGATGCAGCAGAAAAGTTTGTAGAAAATTTGATTGAAGATTGTGAAGATATTTATAATGAATATCTAGTAAATAAAAGGGAAATGGATGCTTTAACTCCTTTCGAAAATTTTAATTTTCGAAATGCGATAAATTGTCACATTTGTCATAAATATCTAGGCAATGATAGAGTGCGAGATCACTGCCACATAAGTGGTAAATTTAGAGGAGCAGCTCATAATAGATGCAATTTAAAATTTCAAATTCCAAAATTTATACCAATCTATTTCCACAATTATTCATCTTATGACGCGCATCTTTTTGTTAAAGAGTTAGGTAAAAAATTTGACAATATAAAAGTCCTTCCGCTCAACAAAGAATTATACATATCACTATCTAGATTTTCAAAAATGACCGACAACTACAACCTTGAACTTAGATTTTTAGACACAATTCGCTTTATGCCTGAAAGCTTAAAATCTTTAGCTAATAATCTTTCAGAACAAGACTTTCACATCATTAAAAGACAATTTAAAACAAAAAAAGAGTTTGATCTAGTGAGAAGAAAAGGTGTCTTTCCCTATGATTTTCTTAATTCTTTTGGAAAATTGAATGTTGGTGAACTTCCAGCAAGGGAAAATTTCTTCAACCATCTCAATAATAAGGAGTGCTCGATTGAAGACTATGAGCATGCAAAAGAAGTTTGGAATGCTTTCGGCTGCAAAACCTTGCAAGATTACATGGAAGTATATTTAAAAACGGATGTTCTCTTACTTGCAGATATATTTGAAAGTTTTAGAAAGGTTTGCAAGAACATCTACCACTTAGATCCATGTCAATACTACACTGCACCAGGACTATCGTGGGATGCTATGCTAAAGTACACAAATATAGAACTAGAGCTTTTGACGGACATAGATATGTACAATTTCTTCAAGAAAGGAATACGTGGTGGACTTGTACAATGCAGTAACCGATATTCAAAGACTAACAACAAATATCTACCTGATTTCGATAGGGAAAAGCCCTCAGAATTTATTGTGTACTTAGACGCAAATAACCTCTACGGTTGGGCTATGTCTGAGTATTTACCTTATGGTGGATTCAGATGGCTGTCAGCTGAAGAGCTAAATCTGGATCCTAAAACCATAGGTGATAATTCAAGTGATGGATATGTCTATGAAGTTACTTTAGACTGTCCTTCTCATTTGCATGACTCTCAAAATGACCTACCTTTCTGTCCAGAAAATAAGAAAATTTTGCAAACAAAGCACATTAAATTAGTTGCAGATTTTTCAACAAAACAAACATATGTCATACATTATAGAGTTCTTAAGCAATGTTTACAGTATGGTCTAGTTCTGAAGAAAGTGCATCGAATTCTCACCTATAAGCAATCAACCTGGTTGAAAAGTTATATAGACTTGAATACCAAACATAGGGCTACTGCAAAAAATACTTTTGAAAAAAATTTTTTCAAATTGTTAAATAATGCAGTATACGGTAAAACTATGGAGAATGTGGAAAAGAGAAAAGATGTACGAATAGTTAAGAACTGGAAAAGGACAAATTGTAATCATTTAGGAGCTCAAGATTGGATATCTAAACCTAATTTTCATAGTTTGTCAATATTTTCTGAGAATATGGTAGCGATTGAAATGAATAGAGTGAAAACCTATTACAATAAGCCTATATATTTAGGATTTTGTGTATTAGAGCTTTCCAAATGGAAAATGTATGATTTCCATTATGGGTACATGCAACCCAAATTCAAGTCAAACTTATCACTGAATTATATGGACACTGACTCTTTCATTTACACAGTAAAAACAGAAGACTTTTATGCTGACATAAAAACTGACCTCGACCATAAGTTTGATACATCAGATTACCCAAAAGACAATGTATATGGATTTCCTCTGGTAAACAAAAAGGTATTGGGTATGATGAAGGATGAAAATTGTGGAAAGGTAATGAAGGAATTTGTAGGATTGCGATCAAAAATGTACTCTTTTAGTGTGCAACATCAAAGTGATATTAAAAAATCGAAAGGAGTAAAGAAGTGCATTCTTAATAATTATAGTATAGCTTCATATAGAAATTGCTTATTCAATAAGTCGACTGTGTATGATGATATGCTAACATTTAAATCAAAAAGTCATCAAATTTATACAAATGAAATAAATAAAGTAGTATTAAATTATGCAGACGATAAAAGAAAAATAAGAAGTGATAAGATGAGTACATATGCATGGTATCATTTTCGAATCGAGGAAACTAATCCTGATTATGAACTTGACATGCTACTGTGGGAAATTTCAAGACTAGAAGAGGAAGAAGCAGTGCTATAACTGTATTCCTATTTTTAAGTAATAATTTTTATATTTATTTAAGTAGTTAAATCTATTAATAATTAAAAAAAATTGTTGTATTGTTAAGAGAAATAAACAAAAAAATTGTACAAATATATTTAAAATGAAAAAACATTCAGAATTTGTTTTATTTTGTTTGGTGATTTATTATTTAGTTTCATCGAAATATTGCATAATATGAATTAATTAAATGATTTATCATCATTTTTCTTAAGTAAAATACGGAGCACCGGCAGGTATCTGGCCCCTCCTCACAATCTGGATGGCTCCATGGACAAGACTTAAAGTGACCATCGTCCTTGTCCTCATCTTCCATTATACCAAAATCATCATTTTCATTCAACATATCGAGGAACATTTTCACCATTTCCATGTGTTCGTATATTACACATCTCTCAAAATCAACTAAGAATTGTGCGAGCTTGTTTCTAATGTCACTCATGATTTTATGAAATATTTTATACTATTACTAAAATTTACTTCCGATCTTTTTGACTGTTAGTTCTCTACTAATAATTGTTTTCAACGAACCAGTACTAAGATGTATGTTATGAAATTAAAAAAAAAAAAAAACCATGTCAGCGTTTTTAGTCCAGAAAATAATTTAAAATTCGACTCAAAAAAATGAATACGTATATATGACATCTCTCTATCCTTTTCCAACTACTTAGTTTTAAATACTTATATATATATATATATATATATTTAATTTTTCCTCACTTCGTCTTTTGTCAAAAATAAAACAAAAAAATCATTGTATAATGATTTTCTGTTAAGCTTCTTACAGTCTAGAAAGCTAAAATCGAGATTAGTTTGCAATAAAAGTTCAAAGCTATAAGTTGTGAAAAATTTCTACCGCAATGGATCTAGTGGAAAAATTTAATTCGTACAATACAAAATCCTTAATCCATATAAAGGATCTAGATGAATTATCCAAACACACTATCGTACGTGCAAAGCGAGTAACAACAAAGTATGGGGAAACAGTTCAACTTGAGCTGGAAAACCACATAATGTTTCTCCCCAACCGATACAATGCATTGACCAATGCAGAATTAGAAGATCTTTCGAATAATAAATATCGACTAAAAAGAAAAGGAGAGCGAAACCTGATCTTAGAAAGCGAGATGAACGAGTTTTTAATACCAAACTCCCAGTACCCCGTTTGGCAGTAAAAAATATGTTATGTTCATATATTTTGTAATTAACAAGAAAAAAAAATAATAAAAAACAAAATGTTTTTAAATATGTATGTATATAAATATATATGATTGTGTTTTATTTAATATCTTTGGTTATATCATAAAGAAATTTCAAACATAAATGACCGCAATTATATGTATTAAAGTTTTGATATTGATTGTAGTTGTATTGAATATTTCTACCTAAATATTTGATTAATTCTAGAGGAGGTTGTAAATTTCCAAAGCTGTCGAAATATTGTTTTTCATTCTTGTTCCTATAGTATGCTACCCAATGAGTACCTGGGCCTGTTGATAAATCCAAATTGATTATTCCACACTCTACAGTCTTTGGTCGTTTTGGTAGTGAATCCAACATATAAACTCCTCTAAAGTGCGGAATATATTTTGAAAATTTTCTTAGATCAAATTCTGATAATGGTCTGTTGGGTAGCATTTCTAATAGTTTTTTGAATGATCTTTACAAACAAGTCCATAACCGTTTTTATATGGTTTAAGGTACAGTCCTTCTCCCACAGCAATAGACTCCATTGCCTTATTGTGTCTGGTGGCTTCCTCAAGTTGTTTTTTTGCATTCTTTATTGCATTTACAGCTTTAGCTATAGCGGCACCTCCAGTTGCTAGACTACCAAGTGCACCTAGAGCAGTTAGAATCGGTATTATGGGCAAAAAACCACCAATTTTTGGAACATTTATAATACGCGGTATTATAACACGAGCTTTTTTCCCCTTAAGAGATTTACTGATAGCTCTTAATGGCTGAATTAATATCTTGTGGTTTTTCCTTCTTCAATATCTTTGTTGCTGATTTAATTGTTTTATGAAACAGATTTTTGTCATTTATACGAATTCGTGGTGATGGTCTTTTCACTGTATTCCTTTTCTTTGCTTCAACACCCATACCAAGTTTAGTTTTTGCTTTCATTGCGTTGGTGACTATATATGAAAATGTTTTTTCTGCAAGATCACTATCTTTTGAAAGAACTCTTTCCCAAGCCGTATTTTCAAGAATTTTGTCAGCTTGATGTCTGCAGTAGTAGGGAACTGTATGTGCTTCGACCATTAAAAATATTAAATTTCAGCAATTAAATTTGAAATTTTTCAATTTTAATTGCCAAAATTCTCAAATTTCCCAAAATTCTCAAATTTCATTTTGTGTGTGTTCGTGTGTGTATTTTTTCCCACGGTTTAGTAGGGGCGTTCACATTGTTGTTTTTTTTTAAATAAAATGTTGGGGTAGGCGTGGGAATTTGTGTCTGTCCATATGTGACCTTGAGAATACATGTCCGTCGGTATGTGAGCGTGGGAATTTGTGTGTGTCCATATGTGACGTTGAGAATACATGTCCGTCGGTATGTGAGCGTGGGAATTTGTGTCTGTCCATATGTAACCTTGAGAATACATGTCCGTCGGTATGTGAGCGTGGGAATTTGTGTGTGTCCATATGTGACGTTGAGAATACATGTCCGTCGGTATGTGAGCGTGGGAATTTGTGTCTGTCCATATGTGACCTTGAGAATACATGTCCGTCGGTATGTGAGCGTGGGAATTTCTGTCTGTCCATATGTGACCTTGAGAATACATGTCCGTCGGTATGTGAGCGTGGGAATTTGTGTCTGTCCATATGTGACCTTGAGAATACATGTCCGTCGGTATGTGAGCGTGGGAATTTGTGTCTGTCCATATGTGACCTTGAGAATACATGTCCGTCGGTATGTGAGCGTGGGAATTTCTGTCTGTCCATTTACACTGTGTACGCCTGGTGAATAAAAAAATTTAGAAGCATTTTTAGGAATTGCACTATTTAAAAAGTGTAGTAGTTATATATGGATGCCCTTAATGTTTGTGGTTCGTTCCTTCTTGCTGGAGTGAGATTTTTTCTTTTATTTTTTTGCTTATTAAAATTTGGTGTGTTTACTTAAGATTTGTCGTCCAGCAATTCAGTGTTTTTTTTTTTACCTTTTTGCTTGCAATGCTTGAGTCTGGAGGAATAATTTGATTATTCTGATCTTGAAGACGTTGTGAAAAAAAAATTACTATTGCATAAATATTGAAACTGATATTTTGTTTATTTTATACATGACGATCATCGATGGATTTTATTTGGGGATCTGGATGGTGGTGCGATTTCTGTATTTTGTAGAATATGAATATTTATGCTATGTTTAAGTGTGTGTGTTTTTTGTGTTCTGAGTGGCGGTTGGAATGTCTGGCTGTCAGACAGTCTGTGTGTGTGACGATTGGTGAGTCTGTATGACAGTCCGCTTTCCTGGTCAGTATAAAATGTGATAAGGTGTACATATTCATGCGTACATAAATATCTACAAATTTATTTCATTTACGCATATACATACAAACAAATAATAAGCGTTTATTCTTTGTGCCCAAATATTCCCTTGACCATTTGAATGAATGAATGAACCATTGTTTAAACATATGCATTGTTTTAATTTTTATTAAAATGTAATATTTATCAAATTAGGTATATATTTTTTATTTATACCTCAATTTAAATTTGCCTCTACTACATCCGCTGCCTCTAACAACAATTGATCGTCTCCATACATTGCAAGAAAAAGAGGTATATCTATTTTTGGTAGTATTTCAACACTCAATATTTCTATTTGAGGTTTGATTGCTACCTCTCTTCGATGGTCTGTTGTGGTTGGCTGCGAAGACACCGCTAAAAAGTGATCCTCATCGCCTGTTAGCATCTCATCGTATTCTGCATTCGAAGGATTTGATGTTTCAGGTGCAGATGTTGGCTGCGAAGACACCGCTAACAAAAGTTCCTCATCTCCTTCAAGATGTTTCTCGAACTCTTCCTGTCTGTCTTTTCTTAAATACTCCTTCAAATGGTGACGCTGAAGTCTCCGATATAATGGTGTGTACCAGAAGGGCTTCATTGTACAAATAAAAGCTCAACTTCAAAATTTGATAATTTTGCTTTGAAAACTTGTGAAGCTACAAAAATTTTGTAGTTTATCAGATACCACAATGTTTTGTCCACGTAGCAGTTTCTTTTGCTACAAAATTTTGTGACGTACCTGCATGCATAAGCATGCCTCCGTATTCTGTGTATATCACATATCATAATACTTGTTTATGTAAATATTGTCCACTTAGCAGTTTCATTCCCGTAAACATTTTGCAGGGACATTATGCATAAGCATGTCCCTGTACTCTGTATATATCAAATTCCGTTCAAAACTTTGTAACGTATCTGCATGCACAAGCATGTCTCTGTACTCTGTAGATATCACTTATCATAATGTTTGTTTACATAAATTTTGTCCACGTAGCAGTTTCATTCCCGTAAACATTTTGTATCGTAGAGGCATGCATAAGCATGTCCCTGTACTCTGTATATATCAAATTCCGTTCAAAACTTTGTAACGTATCTGCATGCACAAGCATGTCTCTCTACTCTGTAGATATCACTTATCAAAATTTTTGTTTACATAAATATTGTATTGTAGAGGCATGCATAAGCATGCCTCGGCATTCTGTGTATATCAGATACCACAATGTTTTGTCCACGTAGCAGTTTCTTTTCTAATTTTTTAATCTTAACCGTTTCTATCAGCAGATACGCTACTTTTGCAAAGTAACGCAAAGCTACTTTGTTGGAATGAAGCGTACTATACCAAAACAAAATTTTCACGAATTTGTATTAATCTAAATTTTTTAGGATAAAATTCAGTACATTTTTGTATCTAAAAGTAACAAGTCGTGACTATTAAAAAATTCCTTGTGTGTTATTAATAAATCTAAGACAGAAAATAAATACATATTCTCAAAAAACATATTATTTGTATATCAAAAAATAAGAGTGTGTCATATAATTTAAGCAAAGACAGAATTTAAATATATATATATATATATATATATATATATATATAAATCCTTGTAATATTACTTGTTATTCAAGCAATCAATATATTTTTTAATAAAAAAGTACACTATAAACAAAATAATTTTTATAAGTGTAAATAAATATATAAAAAAAAATGAGTTCATCAATTTTCAAGTGCAATATCTGTAATAAGGTATATAAATACCAAAAATCTTATTTAGAACATTGCAAAGGTCATGTTCAACCACAACAAGTGCAACAGTCGATACAACCCCCAACATCTGCGTACAACCCCATAGCAACATATCAACAAATCGCACAGTCCATACAACCCTCAACATATGCATACAACTCAATGGTCCAAAACAATTTGCAGTATCAGTATCCGGCGCAGTATCAGTACCCAGTGCAATATCAGTATCCAGTGCAGTATCAGTATCCAGTGCAGGTACCAGCGTATCCTTTATATCCGTATCCAGTGTCAACCAACCAATTCACAGCACCTATGGAGATTCCATATCCCATTGAATATAGCGTACCTATACAGTTGGAGCAAAATAATATGCCTAATTATTACCCAAGCTATTTGCCCGTAGATAATCCTTCTCAAGACATGGATATAAGTCAAGTTATTCCACATGATCAGGCAAATACACAAAATAATGAAGTAGAAATGGATATCTCAAATTCTGCGGATGATCTACTGTCTCAAGCTCCAAATGAATGCAAATATTATATAATAAATAGTGCTTTTAAAAATAATATTACAACATTTGGAGTTCCAGTAAATAAAGATTGTATTTTATTTGAAGATGTTACTATGGATAATAAACATATCATCAAAGAAAGACTTGAAAATAGTCTTGCCGTACACAACATTATTAAATTTAATATTACTCTTATTGGTGAGTATATTAAAATTATAAGCGATGATATGGAATTGTGTACTATTTCTCACCGGGCAAAGATGGATCTTCTGTGCATTGGAGATGATGTTGAGGAAATTATGGCAAAGCAATTTCAAGAAATCCACAGCAAAATGTCTGAATTTCAAGAACGGGATTCAGGATGGACTTTAATTAGAATTGTTCGCCTCGAAATCGCTATAAATAAGTCATCTTTGGTGAGAGGATCGAACTGGATAAGTACGCCGGAGAACTTAAAAAGTAAAAAGGCATGTATAAATGTTGAAAATAATGACATTTATTGTTTCAAATGGGCAATAATATCTGCACTGGATACATCTGATATTAAAAGACCATAACGTTGCTGCTCATACAACATTGCAGACATCAGCGCTGATATCATATGTTTGCAAAACGGAATTGAGATTGACTTCAAAAATTTAAAGTTTCCGTTGGCGTTAAAGAGTATCAGGATATTTGAAGAAAGCAATCCAAATATTAGCGTCAATGTGTTCGGATACAATGATGAAAGCAATGAGATTGTTGGACCATTCTATAACACCAAGAATGAAAAAGCTAAACATATTAATTTGTTATTATTAGAAAATGCTGAAGGATATCAGCATTATATTCTTATAACAAATATATCAAAGTAAGTAATAAAACATACATTTATTTACGTAAATATATTAATATATATTCTTATAACTTTTTTCTTTCCACAGACTTTTAAAATCTCAGACTACCAAGCACTGCAAAAAACTTGTCTTCTGTAATAGCTGCCTCCAATACACCCACAATGAGAGGACGTTAGAGCGACATAAAGAAGAATGTGGGAAAATTGTTGCGGAGCTGCCGTCTGAGGAAAATGCCGTGTTGCAGTTTAAAGACCACCAACGACAAATGGATGTACCATTTGTTGTGTATGCAGACTTTGAATGCATACTGGAGGAGGTTAATATTAGAGTAAGTGACAAAAGTAGGTATCGCAAAAAGCACATTCCTTGTGCTTTTAGTTATTATATTAAATGTAAGCATAATGATAGTTTAGATAAGTTTAAATTATATACGGGGAGGGATGCAGCAGAAAAGTTTGTAGAAAATTTGATTGAAGATTGTGAAGATATTTATAATGAATATCTAGTAAATAAAAGGGAAATGGATGTTTTAACTCCTTTCGAAAATTTTAATTTTCGAAATGCGATAAATTGTCATATTTGTCATAAATATCTAGGCAATGATAGAGTGCGAGATCACTGCCACATAAGTGGTAAATTTAGAGGAGCAGCTCATAATAGATGCAATTTAAAATTTCAAATTCCAAAATTTATACCAATCTATTTCCACAATTATTCATCTTATGACTCGCATCTTTTTGTTAAAGAGTTGGGTAAAAAATCTGACAATATAAAAGTCCTTCCGCTCAACAAAGAATTATACATATCACTATCTAGATTTTCAAAAATGACCGACAACTACAACCTTGAACTTAGATTTTTAGACACAATTCGCTTTATGCCTGAAAGCTTAGAATCTTTAGCTAATAATCTTTCAGAACAAGACTTTCACATCATTAAAAGACAATTTAAAACAAAAAAAGAGTTTGATCTAGTGAGAAGAAAAGGCGTCTTTCCCTATGATTTTCTTAATTCTTTTGAAAAATTGAATGTTGGTGAACTTCCAGCAAGGGAAAATTTCTTCAACCATCTCAATAATAAGGAGTGCTCGATTGAAGACTATGAGCATGCAAAAGAAGTTTGGAATGCTTTCGGCTGCAAAACCTTGCAAGATTACATGGAAGTATATTTAAAAACGGATGTTCTCTTACTTGCAGATATATTTGAAAGTTTTAGAAAGGTTTGCAAGAACATCTACCACTTAGATCCATGTCAATATTACACTGCACCAGGACTATCGTGGGATGCTATGCTAAAGTACACAAATATAGAACTAGAGCTTTTGACGGACATAGATATGTACAATTTCTTCAAGAAAGGAATACGTGGTGGACTTGTACAATGCAGTAACCGATATTCAAAGGCTAACAACAAATATCTACCTGATTTCGATAGAGAAAAGCCCTCAGAATTTATTGTGTACTTAGACGCAAATAACCTCTACGGTTGGGCTATGTCTGAGTATTTACCTTATGGTGGATTCAGATGGCTGTCAGCTGAAGAGCTAAATCTGGATCCTAAAACCATAGGTGATAATTCAAGTGATGGATATGTCTATGAAGTTACTTTAGACTGTCCTTCTCATTTGCATGACTCTCAAAATGACCTACCTTTCTGTCCAGAAAATAAGAAAATTTTGCAAACAAAGCACATTAAATTAGTTGCAGATTTTTCAACAAAACAAACATATGTCATACATTATAGAGTTCTTAAGCAATGTTTACAGTATGGTCTAGTTCTGAAGAAAGTGCATCGAATTCTCACCTATAAGCAATCAACCTGGTTGAAAAGTTATATAGACTTGAATACCAAACATAGGGCTACTGCAAAAAATACTTTTGAAAAAAATTTTTTCAAATTGTTAAATAATGCAGTATACGGTAAAACTATGGAGAATGTGGAAAAGAGAAAAGATGTACGAATAGTTAAGAACTGGAAAAGGACAAATTGTAATCATTTAGGAGCTCAAGATTGGATATCTAAACCTAATTTTCATAGTTTGTCAATATTTTCTGAGAATATGGTAGCGATTGAAATGAATAGAGTGAAAACCTATTACAATAAGCCTATATATTTAGGATTTTGTGTATTAGAGCTTTCCAAATGGAAAATGTATGATTTCCATTATGGGTACATGCAACCCAAATTCAAGTCAAACTTATCACTGAATTATATGGACACTGACTCTTTCATTTACACAGTAAAAACAGAAGACTTTTATGCTGACATAAAAACTGACCTCGACCATAAGTTTGATACATCAGATTACCCAAAAGACAATGTATATGGATTTCCTCTGGTAAACAAAAAGGTATTGGGTATGATGAAGGATGAAAATTGTGGAAAGGTAATGAAGGAATTTGTAGGATTGCGATCAAAAATGTACTCTTTTAGTGTGCAACATCAAAGTGATATTAAAAAATCGAAAGGAGTAAAGAAGTGCATTCTTAATAATTATAGTATAGCTTCATATAGAAATTGCTTATTCAATAAGTCGACTGTGTATGATGATATGCTAACATTTAAATCAAAAAGTCATCAAATTTATACAAATGAAATAAATAAAGTAGTATTAAATTATGCAGACGATAAAAGAAAAATAAGAAGTGATAAGATGAGTACATATGCATGGTATCATTTTCGAATCGAGGAAACTAATCCTGATTATGAACTTGACATGCTACTGTGGGAAATTTCAAGACTAGAAGAGGAAGAAGCAGTGCTATAACTGTATTCCTATTTTTAAGTAATAATTTTTATATTTATTTAAGTAGTTAAATCTATTAATAATTAAAAAAAATTGTTGTATTGTTAAGAGAAATAAACAAAAAAATTGTACAAATATATTTAAAATGAAAAAACATTCAGAATTTGTTTTATTTTGTTTGGTGATTTATTATTTAGTTTCATCGAAATATTGCATAATATGAATTAATTAAATGATTTATCATCATTTTTCTTAAGTAAAATACGGAGCACCGGCAGGTATCTGGCCCCTCCTCACAATCTGGATGGCTCCATGGACAAGACTTAAAGTGACCATCGTCCTTGTCCTCATCTTCCATTATACCAAAATCATCATTTTCATTCAACATATCGAGGAACATTTTCACCATTTCCATGTGTTCGTATATTACACATCTCTCAAAATCAACTAAGAATTGTGCGAGCTTGTTTCTAATGTCACTCATGATTTTATGAAATATTTTATACTATTACTAAAATTTACTTCCGATCTTTTTGACTGTTAGTTCTCTACTAATAATTGTTTTCAACGAACCAGTACTAAGGTGTATGTTATGAAATTAAAAAAAAAAAAAAAACCATGTCAGCGTTTTTAGTCCAGAAAATAATTTAAAATTCGACTCAAAAAAATGAATACGTATATATGACATCTCTCTATCCTTTTCCAACTACTTAGTTTTAAATATTTATATATATATATATATATATATATATATATATATATATATATATTTAATTTTTCCTCACTTCGTCTTTTGTCAAAAATAAAACAAAAAAATCATTGTATAATGATTTTCTGTTAAGCTTCTTACAGTCTAGAAAGCTAAAATCGAGATTAGTTTGCAATAAAAGTTCAAAGCTATAAGTTGTGAAAAATTTCTACCGCAATGGATCTAGTGGAAAAATTTAATTCGTACAATACAAAATCCTTAATCCATATAAAGGATCTAGATGAATTATCCAAACACACTATCGTACGTGCAAAGCGAGTAACAACAAAGTATGGGGAAACAGTTCAACTTGAGCTGGAAAACCACATAATGTTTCTCCCCAACCGATACAATGCATTGACCAATGCAGAATTAGAAGATCTTTCGAATAATAAATATCGACTAAAAAGAAAAGGAGAGCGAAACCTGATCTTAGAAAGCGAGATGAACGAGTTTTTAATACCAAACTCCCAGTACCCCGTTTGGCAGTAAAAAATATGTTATGTTCATATATTTTGTAATTAACAAGAAAAAATAATAATAAAAAACAAAATGTTTTTAAATATGTATGTATATAAATATATATGATTGTGTTTTATTTAATATCTTTGGTTATATCATAAAAAAATTTCAAACATAAATGACCGCAATTATATGTATTAAAGTTTTGATATTGATTGTAGTTGTATTGAATATTTCTACCTAAATATTTGATTAATTCTAGAGGAGGTTGTAAATTTCCAAAGCTGTCGAAATATTGTTTTTCATTCTTGTTCCTATAGTATGCTACCCAATGAGTACCTGGGCCTGTTGATAAATCCAAATTGATTATTCCACACTCTACAGTCTTTGGTCGTTTTGGTAGTGAATCCAACATATAAACTCCTCTAAAGTGCGGAATATATTTTGAAAATTTTCTTAGATCAAATTCTGATAATGGTCTGTTGGGTAGCATTTCTAATAGTTTTTTGAATGATCTTTACAAACAAGTCCATAACCGTTTTTATATGGTTTAAGGTACAGTCCTTCTCCCACAGCAATAGACTCCATTGCCTTATTGTGTCTGGTGGCTTCCTCAAGTTGTTTTTTTGCATTCTTTGTTGCATTTACAGCTTTAGCTATAGCGGCACCTCCAGTTGCTAGACTACCAAGTGCACCTAGAGCAGTTAGAATCGGTATTATGGGCAAAAACCACCAATTTTTGGAACATTTATAATACGCGGTATTATAATACGAGCTTTTTTCCCCTTAAGAGATTTACTGATAGCTTTACGAGCAATCTTAATGGCTGAATTAATATCTTGTGGTTTTTCCTTCTTCAATATCTTTGTTGCTGATTTAATTGTTTTATGAAACAGATTTTTGTCATTTATACGAATTCGTGGTGATGGTCTTTTCACTGTATTCCTTTTCTTTGCTTCAACACCCATACCAAGTTTAGTTTTTGCTTTCATTGCGTTGGTGACTATATATGAAAATGTTTTTTCTGCAAGATCACTATCTTTTGAAAGAACTCTCTCCCAAGCCGTATTTTCAAGAATTTTGTCAGCTTGATGTCTGCTGTTTAAGTCCTTATTTTTCGAGTAAGCAATATCGTGATTTTTGCAAGCAGCATCCAATAAGTTAATTCCTTTATCTCCTCTATCTAAACGCTTTTGTAATCTTGTGCCAGGTCCACAATACTGGTATCCAGGAAGATGTAATTCAAAAGGTAGAGAATTTATTGCTTTATTTAGTAAACCTTCTCCAACGATAGCTTGTTTGTGACTAAGACTTTTGTTATAAAGTACAACCATATTAATTTAATCTACAATAAAAGATATTGTTCGCAAGTTTAGCAAGTAGTTATTAAAATGCGCTTCATAAAACAACATAAAAATATTTTAGTTCGTAATGCTGATATTTGTTCAAATGACAGTAAAAAAATAAGACATAGTTCCTTGTTACCAAATTCTATTCGAGCATTAATAGTTGGTCCTTCAAATTGTGGAAAAACTATCATAATGATTAGTTTGCTGGAAAGTCCTAATGGTCTCAAGTTTGAAAATATTTACTTGTACTCAAAATCTTTATATCAACCTAAATATGAATACCTAAAGAAATTAATTTCACCAATTAAAGGAATCGGATACTACACATTTGCAGAAAACGAGGACGTTGTTCCTCCTAGTGAAGCTAAAAGCAATTCAATTATGATTTTTGATGATGTTGCATGTGAAAAGCAAAACAATATACGTGCATATTTTTGTATGGGTCGTCATAAGAACGTAGACTCATTTTACTTGTGTCAGACTTACACGCGGATTCCAAAACATTTGATAAGAGATAATGCTAATGTAATTATTATGTTTAAACAAGATGCGACAAATATGAAACATGTATATGATGATCACGTTGCCAGCGACATGAACTTTGAAATATTTCAACGAATTTGTAGTGAATGTTGGAAGGAAAAATACGGATTTTTGGTGATAAGTAAAGATAATGAACTAAACAATGGTCGTTATAGAAAGTCATTTGATTACTTCATCATAATATAATTTACTGTTCATCAAATGCACCCTGCAGTATTTAATCTGACTTCAAACTTTATACATGTGATTATTGTAACTGATCAGATAAGCGGATCTGATACCTGATAAACTGACCTGATACCTGTTAAACTGACCTGATAAGCTGATCTGATACCTGTTAAACTGACCTGATACCTGTTAAACTGACCGGATAAGCTGATCTGATACCTGTTAAACTGACCTGATAAGCTGGTCTGATACCTGACAAACTGACCTGATAAGCTGGTCTGGTACCTGATAAACTGACCTGATAGCTGTTAAACTGACCTGATAACCTGATCTGCTTCCTATTGAACTGACCTGATAGCTAAAATGAATGAACAAATTCTTAAAGACTTGGTGGCAACAAGAAATATCTTGAAGAAAAAGCTTCGTAGTATAAAAACTGGTGATATAGATACACATCAGCAATTAAAAGATACATTCAAGCCTATCACAGAACCTTTAAAAGAATTTATCAATAGCTCTAAATACATTGGTAGACCAGTTAAAAAAGAACCGAGTGATAAGGAAACTGGAATTGATGACAATGAAAGTTTTCATCCTCAGAACTCAACAATAAAATTGGAAACGAGTACGCCCAAGAAACTAAGTGAAGAAAAAATGTTTAAGCAATCTAATAGTAAAAGTAGCAGTAATTATGATGAAGATGACTTTTACTCACAGAATTCGAATAATGAAGAAAGTTATTCTGACTTATCACTATTGCAATCGAGAAACGAACTAGATACTAACTATGGTCCACATAAAGATAATAATAACGAATGGAGATTTGGTAATAGCACCATCGAGTTAAATCAAGATAAGATACAGGTTGGTGGACAAATATGGGCGCTCACGCCAGGGCTCTTTTCTTTAATGTTTCATAAAGCACCAAAAAACTATGATAAATTCGAGCTTGAAATCTATAAAAAAATATTACTTGCTACCAATGCCCACAGGAGAGGCTATAAGTCTGATGGTCAAATCAAAGGGAGCATAGCCCATAAGTACAAACATATTATTGGAAAACTTTTCAAAGGAGACAATCATACAGGCTCATCAGATGTAACAAAAAGTAATTATTTAGGAAGGGGTTTGATGCAGTTTAACCCTCATAATCCAAACTATATATACTGGGATGATCCAAACGAGTTGGTAGATCGACTTAGACTACTGCTTGCATCACAGTCTGCAGGCCATACTAATCACAACAACGAAATTGTCTCAATTATTGAAGAACTACGTGAAGCTAATATAATTGTATAAACTATATACATACATAGATTTTTGTATAAAACATGTCCGTTGATAAATTTGGGCATTATATTAACGATAGAAGTGAAGTAATTTCAACCAAAAATGCGCCTAAGTTGTTGGGCTTCTTTATGGATACGAACAAAAACATTGATGTCCAATACAAGAGAATCAAAAATGTTGCAAATGCTGTGGAGGAAAACGATGTTATCAGTAAATTGTTTCTGCAAACTGAACTCAAAAAACAGCAACAAGAAGTAGCTTTCCAGTTAGAAAATCTTAATGCTCATTTGCAGGATATCAATAAGAAAATGGATGGTAATAAATCACTTTTTGATATGGAAATTGAAGAGCTACGAGAAAAAATTTATAGAATAGAAAATTACATGTTCGTATCAATAGGTGCAAGTGCATCAAGTAGATCACAACACACTTAAAACAGCGACTGGAAAAATAAGATGTCTTCAAAGAGAAATGTTGTAAATGAATTGCATAAGCAGGCTCGAAAACGTTTTGTACGTCGTAGAGTTGTGATGAAAGGAATAGATGATCTTTGGCAAGCTGATTTAGTTGAAATGGGAAATTATTCCTTAGACAATAGAAATTATCGATTTTTGCTAACTGTAAATGATACATTCTCAAAATTTGCTTGGGCAGTACCTTTGAGAAGAAAGAATGCATTTGAAACAACCCAGGCAATGGAGAATATTTTCAAATTGGGACGAATACCGAAAAACTTGCAAACAGACGATGGTAAAGAATTTTTCAATAAACATTTCAGTCAGTTGATGAATAAATACAATATTAATCACTACTCAACATATAGCACTATGAAAGCCTCAATAGTAGAACGATTCAATAGAACATTAAAAGGAATGATGTGGAAGGAATTTAGCTTAAATGGTTCATATAATTGGATTGATATGTATAGAGATTTACTTGATGCATACAATAGAAAAATTCATTAAAATGTCACCGATTAAAGTAAATTCAACAAATGAAAAACAGCTTTTAAACACAGTATACAGTCATTTAAAGATGTATAAAATGTCAAAATTTAATGCAGGAGATCATGTACGCATAAGCAAATATAAAAACATTTTTGAAAAAGGTTATACTCCGAATTGGACAACAGAAATCTTTACAATTAAAAGAGTACAAAATACATATCCTACAACATATATATTAGAAGACTATCGCGGAAATCCTATTAAAGGTGGATTCTATGAAGAAGAACTTTCAAAAACCAGATATCCTAATACATACCTAGTTGAAAAGGTTCTCAAAACTAAAGGACATAAGGTGTTTGTCAAGTGGCTGGGCTTTGGTAATGAGCACAATTCTTGGATAAGCAAAGATGAGATATTGTAAATGGAAGAATACAATAAATAAACAACAACAAAAACAACAACAATGGCATCAATATTTAATTTAGTTTAAAATAAGTAAATAAACAATAAATACGAAACTGCTTCTTATAAATCATACTGTGTGTTTAACCTCATTTATTTACAATCAAACAGTCACAATGTCAATAACATTGACTCTGAGCTCCAATTCATCAGAGCTATCTGCTAATTATTTTCCTCTTATTGATTTAAACGGAACCTATGAATGTGCTCTAACTGATTTTCATTCATACAACAGTATCCCGAATGTGGATGTCTACAACAATATATTTTATATCGGTGAACTTGTAATTGAAATACCGATCGGATCTTATGAATTAAATGATAAAGTTGACTATATAGAAGAACAACACAAACGATATATACCAGAAAACAAAATTTTGATTGAAGCCAATAACAATACAATGCAAGTCAAAGTCAGCAGCTCTAAAGAACCAATATATTTTAATAAAGAAAATACAATAGGTAGACTTTTAGGATTCAATAGCAGAATATTAACGCCAAACAAAGAACATTACTCTGATCTTCCAGTGAATATCTTTAAGGTGAATCTCTTGAGGATTGACAGCAGTATTGTGGTTAATACTTATATGAATAATTCTAAAGCTCATACACTACATGAATTTCCGATTAATGTGCCGGCTGGATATAAAATAGTTGAGATTCCCAAAAATCTTATTTATTTGCCAGTAAACTCCAGAGAGATAAGTTCACTAGCTCTTCGCGTGGTTGATCAAAACGGCGACTTAATTAATTTCAGAGGTGAGGAAATTACAATACGAATACATTTAAGGACAACTAAATAATGATAATATACAACACGAGTATATCAAAGAATACTACAGCAACATCTAATTCTCAAACGTTACAATCTAAGCAACAATTGAAAAGATCTGTTCGTCGAAAATCGCTTACAGCAGCAAACAAGAGTTTTCTCAAGTTACTGAACTTTAAATTGAAAACAAAATGAGTTCAATAATAGACGTTTTAGATAAACCAATATCTGACGAAAATATTATCAAAAAGGATTATCACACATACATACCATACCTTCAGTCTTTTAACAACAACGATGAAATAAGAATTTCAATACAAAACCAAGATCTATATGTGTTACCCAGTGAAAGCTATATATATGTGGAAGGACTTGTTGTAGACGAAAAAACATCGAAATCTACACCCAACTTTCAGTTGAAAAATAATTTTGTTGCATATCTCTTTGATGAAATCCGCTATGAACTGAATGGTATTGAAATTGATCATACAAGATATTTGGGAGCCACCAGTACCATAAAAAATTTGGTTTCTTTATCACCTACGGAAAGCGTTGTGTTGCAAAATGCTGGATGGAATAAACTTGATAAAATAGATCTTCAAAATGGAAATTTTAATTTCTATGTACCACTCAAACTTCTTTTAGGATTCGCTGAAGACTACAATAAAGTTTTATTAAATGGTAAACATGAATTGATACTCTTGCGTAATAAGAACGATGAAGATCTTGTACACTCGAATGTTTCCACCGAGAAAGCAAAACTTACAATTTCACTAATATCATGGAGAATTCCACATGTTCAATTATCTGATCATAGTAAATTGAATATGATCAAAATACTTAATAATGGTGCTGCTATACCAATGGCATTCCGCAGTTGGGATTGTCATATGAATCCACACCTTAATACGGGAACCAATCACATATGGAATGTTAAACTGGCCGCTAATAAAGAACGCCCTCGTTTTGTCTTGATTGCCTTTCAACAAGAAAACAAGTTTGTTCATTGTGATCTTACTAACTTAAAAGTACATTTAAACTCAACATCTTACCCATATGACGATCTTAATATAAAATTCAAAAATGAGCGCTATGCGATTCTATATGATATGTATCTAAGATTCCAACAAAGCTACTACATGAAACAACCCCAACCTCTTCTAACAGGTCAAGAGTTTAAAAATAACGCTCCAATTATTGTAGTTGATGTCAGTCACCAAAACGAAACGCTCAATACCGGACCAATCGACATAAAAATTGAATTTGAAACAGCAACAAATATTCCAGCAAAAACATCAGCTTACTGCGTTCTTATTCATGACCGCGTAATAGAATACATACCAATAAAAGGTCAAGTCCGGAAGCTCTTATAAATTAAATAACATGGATGGTGATATTGTTTTTGTAGACTTGCAAGGTTTCAAAACTAATTCAAATGACTTCATCGCAAAAGAACTAGCTGTAGTTTTCAGCAACAAGGAATGGTTCAATTTCATCATAAAACCTCCTTTTGATTTCGCATGTTTATCAGCCAAAAAACAGAGAGAAGCAGTTTGGTTAACAAAAAACTATCATCATATTAACTGGAATGATGGATCAGTCTCATTTCAAAGCGTTTGCAAGTTTTTAAAATCGAATATAAGAAATTCACAAATATATGTTAAGGGGGGAGAGAAGAAAAAATGGCTGGAAAAAATTATTCATCAAACAGTTTATAACATTGAAGACATTGGCTGCATTAATTTCAAACAAATGGAAACTAAGCATTCCATATATCTCTATTGTGGCTATCACGACTATGGTGTTTGTGCCTTAAGGAATGCAATTTTACTTAAAAATGAAAGTGTTGACAAACTTTTAAATAAATGCTTATAAAAATTAAAATAAATGTCTTTTTATTTCAAACAAAAAACCTACATACATATTTATTTTTTTTCAGAGAACACACAAACAAACATACACAATGGTTCATTCATTCATTCAAATGGTCAAGGGAATATTTGGGCACAAAGATTAAACGCTTATTATTTGTTTGTATGTATATGCGTAAATGAAATAAATTTGTAGATATTTATGTACGCATGAATATGTACACCTTATCACATTTTATACTGACCAGGAAAGCAAGAAAGCGGACTGTCATACAGACTCACCAATCGTCACACACACAGACTGTCTGACAGCCAGACATTCCAACCGCCACTCAGAACACAAAAAACACACACACTTAAACATAGCATAAATATTCATATTCTACAAAATACAGAAATCGCACCACCATCCAGATTCCCAAATAAAATCCATCGATGATCGTCATGTATAAAATAAACAAAACATCAGTTTCAATATTTATGCAATAGTAATTTTTTTTTCACAACGTCTTCAAGATCAGAATAATCAAATTATTCCTCCAGACTCAAGCATTGCAAGCAAAAAGGTAAAAAAAAAACACTGAATTGCTGGACGACAAATCTTAAGTAAACACACCAAATTTTAATAAGCAAAAAAATAAAAGAAAAAATCTCACTCCAGCAAGAAGGAACGAACCACAAACATTAAGGGCATCCATATATAACTACTACACTTTTTAAATAGTGCAATTCCTAAAAATGCTTCTAAATTTTTTTATTCACCAGGCGTACACAGTGTAAATGGACAGACAGAAATTCCCACGCTCACATACCGACGGACATGTATTCTCAAGGTCACATATGGACAGACACAAATTCCCACGCTCACATACCGACGGACATGTATTCTCAAGGTCACATATGGACAGGCACAAATTCCCACGCTCACATACCGACGGACATGTATTTTCAAGGTCACATATGGACAGACACAAATTCCCACGCTCACATACCGACGGACATGTATTTTTAAGGTCACATATGGACAGACACAAATTCCCACGCTCACGTACCGACGGACATGTATTCTCAAGGTCACATATGGACAGACACAAATTCCCACGCTCACATACCGACGGACATGTATTCTCAAGGTCACATATGGACAGACACAAATTCCCACGCCTACCCCAACATTTTATTAAAAAAAAAAACAACAATGTGAACGCCCCTATTAAACCGTGGGAAAAAATACACACACGAACACACACAAAATGAAATTTGAGAATTTTGTGAAATTTGAGAATTTTGGCAATTAAAATTGAAAAATTTCAAATTTAATTGCTGAAATTTAATATTTTTAATGGTCACAGCACATACAGTTCCCTACTACTGAGGATAATTCAGAAACAGGAAAAATGGCAACTATTGAAGAGAAAAAATCTTAAATTACTATGTGTGCGTCGATAATTCGAGAAAACTATAATGGAAATCCGTTAACGTTGCAATCATTTTTAGACAAGATTGACCAAATTGAAGATCTTACAGAACCAAAATTAGAGACTACTTTTAAAAATTTCGTTAAATCTAAACTTGAATCAAAGGCTCGCGAGAGATTACCTGACACTATTTTCACAATAGATGATATTAAGATTGCTTTAAAAATGGAATTACACCTGAAAACTCTAAGGTTTTTCAGGTAAGATTGCAGCACTTAGTGCTAGAAATAACAATATTACAGACTTTGCAAAACAGGCTGAAGATCTTGCTGATTCTTTGGAACGTTCATTGGTAGTAGAAGGTATCACAAAAAGCAAGGCCCACGAAATGGCAATAGAACAAACAGTTAATGTTTGCCGCTTAAATGTGAAATCCACTTTAGTTAAGTCTATAATAGCATCTTCAGTATATAAAGATCCTAAAGAAGTTATTGCAAAATTGGTAATTGAACAAACAAATGAACTAAAGGAACAACAAGTTCTAGCAATTCAAAGTCATAACAAACATAGGAACTATGATTTTAGATCTCGTAATAACGATTTTCGAGCAAATAACTTCAATCAATTTCACAATGGCTCCAATAATTTTCGTAGTAATGGATTTCAAGACAATAACTTCAATAATATTCGTTACAATTCTTGTCGAGCTAATCATCGTGAAAATTTTCGTCATAACAATTACTCCAGACCTAACAATCATTTTAACAATAGCGAACAGTTTCATAATAATCCTCGTAGTAATCAGGCAGACAATAATTTCAACAGCAACATGCAGTATCAGAACAATAATAGAAGATATCGCGGAAACAATTCATCACGTAATAGTAACAACCCAGGGACTTCTGTCAGATATTTAAACGCAGACGCCCCTCAACAATCGATGTTGGGGGAAGTGGAAAACTAAAACAAAACAAATATATTTTTAAACCAGATGTTTCAATACAACAAACTATTAAAAAATCTGTTTATAGCTTAAATCCTAATTACGCTGATTTTATAAAAATTAATTCTGCAGATACGAATCAGCTTGGTACTTTTCTTGTAGACACCCAGGCAGATATTTCCTTAATAAAAATTTCAAGTCTAAATCCCAACACAATGTTAAATCAAAATGAAATTATAAATATTACTGGCATTACAACCGACGCAATATGTACGCTAGGGACTATTTATACGAATTTGTTCATTTCAAATTATTTAGTTCAACAGTTTTTTCACGTTGTCAATGACGATTTTAATATCCCAGCTGATGGCATTCTAGGCAAAGACTTTCTTAAGGACAATAAGTGTCAAATCAACTACGAAAATATGACTAACGATTTCTACACGAAGTGAAAAATGTCAGATTCCTATACTAAGCGGAACTAAAAATTTTACTTGTATTTTACCACCAAGGTGCGAAGTATTTAGAGTGTTTAACATTTGTGATGTTCGAGAGCCAATGTTTGTCGATTCGCAAGAAATTTTAGAAGGAGTTTTTATAGGAAAGGAAATTATAAATTCTAAAAATCCAGTTTAACGTCTTGTTAACACAACTGATAAATTTCAAAATGAAGAAATAGAAAGGCAAGTTCAGAACTTATTACATAACAATTTAATCGAACCAAGCATCTCTAACTTCAATAGCCCATTAGTTCTCGTACCAAAAAAAAGTACAGACAATCAGAAATCGTACAGAATGTGTGTAGATTATCGCGCAGTGAATAAAAAGCTTATTGCAGATAAGTTCCCCTTACCACGCATTGACGATATTTTAGACAATTTAGGCAGAGCAAAATATTTTTCAGTTGTAGATTTATTTTCCGGGTTTCACCAAATTCCTTTGCATCCAGAATCACGGGACATAACTGCATTCAGTACCGATAAAGGATCTTTTCGGTGGAAGGTTTTACCTTTTGGTTTGAATGTCGTACCAAACTCATTTTCGCGAATGATGTCGATTGCATTCTCGGGTCTCATGCCAAACAAAGCTTTCTTGTATGTCGATGACATAATTATAATTGGTTGTAGTAAACAGCATCACTTGAATAATTTTAAAGACGTTTTTGACATTCTTAGAAAATACAATTTAAAAGTAACCCCCTTTAAATGCAATTTTTTTCGATCTGAATTTACCTTTTTGGGTCATAAGTGTACGGCAAATGGTCTTTTACCGGATGAAACAAAAATAAACGCAATTAAAAACTATACGATACCGACTGATAAGGACGCAGGTAGATGCTTTGTAGCATTTGCTAACTATTACAGGCGCTTTATTCCAAATTTCGCTATTTTAGCTGCACCTTTAAATTATATGACTCGGAACAACATGATTTTTGAATGGAACGAACAATGTCAAAATGCATTTAATGAATTAAAAGCCGCTTTATTATCACCTAACATATTGCAATACCCAGACTTTACAAAATCTTTTTTAATAACAGTTGGCGCATCTAAACTAGGATGTGGAGCTATACTAAGTCAAGACTTCAAAGGCAACGATTTACCAGTCTATTACGCTTCAAAATCATTCAACTTGTCGGAACAGAAAAAACCAATCATTGAGCTTGAGCTTCTTGCCATCCACTTTGCCATAACACAGTTTAGACCTTATGTATATGGAACTGAATTCATCGTAAGATAAGACCATCGACCACTAATTTACCTTTTTAACATTAAAGATCTATCTTCTAAATTAAGGCGTATAAGGCTCGAACTTTCAGAATATAACTTTGCCGTCGAATATATAAAAGGAAAATCCAGGATTTTGATAAACGACTTAAAAATAAAAATGCTCAAATATTGGCAGTAACGCGTGCAATGTCGAAACAACAACATAACAATAAAATCGTTCTAAGCCCTTCTTCAAAAAATAAAAACTTAGAATTAAAAATCTATGATTAATTTTCTCATGAGTTTAACAAAAATATAGCAAAAATTAGAACTCAAATTATTGATGAAAGCAATAGTATGCTGCGAATATTTATAAAAAATTTAGGAAACATGTATCGGTAGATTTGGATTTTGATAACGAAACATATAGTTTAGACTACATGCTTTCGAGGCTAGAAACTGAAGCCAACAAAAAACAGATATACAGAGCAGAATGGCCTAAAAATGATTTATTTTTTACAATTTGTTCAATACAGAAATTAACAGACCATGGTACCAAATTATTAAAACTCTAGAAATTATACTTACGGATGCAATTCTGACAATAACAGAAGAAAACGAAAAACAAAAATTATTAGAAATTTATCATAACGACCCTATACTAGGAGGACATTGTGGACAGAAAAAACTGTATGCGAAGATTAGGACAAAATATTATTGGAAAAAAATTACCAAAGATGTAGCAAAATTTTTTAGGAATTGCACAAAGTGTAAGCTTAATAAAGTTAAACCTGGAAATGTAGAGCAACTAGTACTAACTCCCACACCCACAAAAGCTTTTGACATTGTTGTTTTAGACACAATAGGACCATTACCGCAATCCGATTTTGGAAATAAATATGCACTGACGTTAATGTGTGACCTCTCCAAATATTTAGTAACTATGGCTATACCAGACAAATCTGCTAAAACTGTTGCTCGTGCGATTTTTTAAAATTTTATTCTTGTGTATGGGAGAATGAAAGCTATAAAATCCGATCTAGGTACAGAATTTAAAAACGAAATTATGATAGAACTTTGCAAGTTTTTACAAATCGAGATAAATTTTTCAACTAACTACCATCACCAAACATTAGGCACAGTTGAACGGAATCATAGAGTTTCCAACGAATATATTCGAGCATACACTAGTGATAACATATCTGATTGGGATACCTACCTGAAGTATTTTACTTTTTACCATAACACCACTTTAAACACTGTCTTTGATAATAAATTCACGCCTTTCGAATTGGTTTTTGGCAAAACTGTCACAATGCTGAATGAATCAAATTCTGATCTAGAACTATTGTATATTGAGAATTATAGCAATGAAATAAAATACAGATTGCAAAAAACCAACATATTGGTAAAAGCACTAATTGAAAAGCACAAGACAAGAAACAAAACAAATTTTGATAAACATGCAAAACCTGTGACACTGCAAATTAACGATAAAGTCTTATTACAAAAAGAACCCTATGACAAATTTCAAAGTATTTATAATGGCCCGTATATTGTAAAAAATATTGAGGGTGTTAATGTAACAATCTATAAAGAAGTAACTAAAAAGGAAAAAACGGTACATAAGAACAGAGTAAGAAAAACATAAGCTAAATTTTTTTATTCTCTTTTTTTATTTTTATAAACTATATATTTATACATATATAGAAAAAATAATATTTGTTAATAATCAGTTTAGTACTAATTTACTAACAATCACTTTCATTATTCACATATATAATAAAATTTCAAGTGAAAAATTTTATTTAAAAAAATTATAAGACAAACAAAAAATGGAAGGGCATGAAATCCCATTCAAATTTAATTCAATTATCTGAAAAATCTTTTTTTGCATAAAAATATATTAACAATCTCACTATAATAACAGTCACCTACAAATAAACAAAAAAAAAACAAAAAAAAAGATTAATAAGGGGAAGGAATCTCAAAAAAAAATTTATTAGTTATGTAAATTAAATATTAATATTAGGTTATTAATTATTATTAATAAGAGGTTATAAAAAAAACACTTGAAATAACCAAGATTGATCACCTTGTTTATTACATAGTTTTGTAGCAATCTTATATTTTAATATCGTAAAAGCAACAATAGTTTAATTAAACGTTATTGTGAAAAATTATTTAATTAAACTCTTTTATAATAAAAGGGAGGTATAGTGCCATCCCTGCATTTATGAGGAATATCGTAAAATAAAATAAACTTATTGTTTCGTTAAGTTATTAATAATTCTCTTTTGTTATAAGTCAAATGAATCAAAGTAATAAAACGATGAGCGCGCTCAGCCCA
The DNA here is from genome assembly GCA_963675445.1 of Linnaemya vulpina. Classification (NCBI taxonomy): domain Eukaryota; kingdom Metazoa; phylum Arthropoda; class Insecta; order Diptera; family Tachinidae; genus Linnaemya; species Linnaemya vulpina. The sequence goes on from OY776281.1 coordinate 16,442,491, forward strand.
GTTTGGAAAAAAAAACCACAAAAGAAGCAAGTCATTTCAATACGCACAACAATATTCTATTCGCTCTTTACATAACCGACTGACCTATATAACAAAACAAATAAAGTAACGAGTAAATTACTTTTGTTTGTTTTTATCTACATATACGTATATATAGAAGATGATTTAAATGACTTATGTGTACCAAAAGTATTACGTACTCTTTCGCGCAAATTAATATTTCCAATCTTTTAGTAAATAAAAAATAATTTTTTTAACGCGTATGCGTTTACTTTTCCTTTTTTTATTATTTTTTTGGAATTAAATTTCTTTGGAATTAAAAATACTTCGACGTCTATGCGTCTCTATAACTTATTTTTAATTTTTATAGAATTAAAAATATCACGACGTCTATGCGTCTACATTACTTATTTCTAACTTTTATAGAATTAAAAATATCTCGACGTCTATGCGTCTACATTACTTATTTTTAACTGCTTCTTCATTTGTAAGTTAGTTTCTTAAATACTAAAATTACTCTTAGTGTTACTTTGTTCTTTCAATACAAAGAGCATTGGTTTTAATATTATAATATTATTTTTATCTTTTAGAATATTTTATTGATGTTCTTAGTCTAAAATTTAATCCGTATTTTATCTTAGTATAATTGCTTGTATTTGTTTACATATATGATTATGGCCTAACCTTTACTTATCATAAAATGTCTTAATTCCTATTTTCGTTATTGAACATGCTTCATGCAGAAACATGTTTGTTATTTTCTTTATCACTGCAATAGCATGTGTTATCATCTATTAGTTCTTATTTTCAACGTTAAAGATGTTTCATGCAGAAACATGTTTATTGTTTTCCTTATCTACGTCATACTTCTGTATTTCCTTAGTTGAAACAAAGAAGATTGTTTTGTGTATATATGTATGTTAGTGACGTTAACCCTCGCCCTGCTTAAACGAGAGCGTCCCGATCTCTAATTAATTTTTCTACTTGTTGTTGATAATAGATTCTAAAAAATTCTTCTGCTCGTCGGCGTCTGTATTGTAATATGTATTTATATATTTTCAGTCCGATAATGACTAAACCAATTACTGTTGTGATAAGTATGAATGTATAAAAACCTGATCTTATAGGATGCTGCTCATATGGTATTATCAGCTTCTTTAAGGAATCAATATTGTTAAAAGCATTATATCGGTTCGAATTTAAAATTTTTTCTATTTCAAAATTTTCATCATGCTTTGTATGAATCGCTTCAATTATTCGGTCATGCATGTTTCTGTAAGTTTTATTATCTATTGTGACTATGTCCGTATATGTGACTAAAGTTATACCATCAGTGGTGATATTGTTAACCGTATGATTTTTGTCTAATAATATGAAGCCTTCATCTATTTCTAAAAGTTCGTTATTGTATTCCTGTACTACTGTGCATTTGCTATTACTATATATACATGTGTCCGTTTTATTATTCATCTGGCAGATATTTATCCCTAAAAAATTCTTGCAGTGGTTTACTCTAACGTATTCGTTATTACATTGGGCTATTTGACTATCCGTTTTTACTTTCCCGTGTCTAAAGCTTATAGGTGTGATTTTGAAAAGTTTAAATTTTTTATTCAATATGGGATACTTATAGATGGCTATGAATAAGTCTCCTGTACCTGCTATATGTATGTCAGCGTATTCTAAAATGTTTATTATAAGCACTGAGATTAATTCGTGTTCTATTATTTCTTTTACGTTGTCTAAATTTAAAGATTCGGTTAAGTATTCATTATTCTTTGCTGCATTTATTTTCCTAACAAGTAATAGAAGTTGGTCATGCACTTGTTCTATAATGAAGTGATTCTCTAGCGTGTTTCCTTGTAGTAGGTCCATTAGTTTTTCGAACTTTGAATTTATTAGGCCAAAGACTATAGATTTATAAAGATGTTGCACTGCCATACATTCTTCATACATTTTTGTGCCCATATAAATTTTCTTGGTGGATTTAGCCGCTAAATCCACTTGTGTATAACAACTGAGAGAATTGAAATCAATGGAGAGTAAGAGCACAAAAATTTAATAAATTCTCAGCAAAAAGAATTCATACGTATAAAGTTTATACAACAGTGGTTTTGTATTTGTATCAACATTGTTAAGTATGCTTCCCAACAAACACGAATGCTTGATTTGAAATCAGGGGGCAAATTACAGCACTCGTTATCGAACGAAATTACGAAATATTTCAATAGTTTATATGGAGATATTTTAAAATTTCGAATCGTATCGAATGCCGTAATTCACCCCCAGTACTAATAAGTAATTAAGGAAATCAAGCATCATATGTTAATGGTATAAAGAAACAGTTTACTTCAAAATTTTGTCGTAGTGTTCGCTGGGGTTTTCATATGCATAAGTTGATATGAGAAAATATTGGATGCGAAACCAATAAGATTAGCTTCGTTACCGCAGCGAACGCATATACATTTTGTTATTGTAAAAATTAAGGTAGGTTTATTCTCATCGACTTTTAGACACTTTACTAATACTGAATTATTAGGTATATATTGGTCTTAGATATATTTAGATCATTTACGCATGTTGAATTTAATAGTAGCATACCACTTAATACAAATAAAATACAATGGGTTTTCCAATACATTAATGATTTCTACACTTGATTAAAATAGATGTTTTGCTATAAGTTTCTATATGTATATGATAATTTTGTATATTGAAGATCTATACAGTAGTTTCGCGGTTTAACGAACCATCGTTTTTACGAACACCGCATTTAAAGAACACTTGAATTTTTTTTTTTATATTGAGTACCTTATACAGCGAACAAAAAATATTTTTTGTATTCAGTTTAACGAAAAAATAAAACAAAAAATTTTATATTAAAATAAACAAATTAAAATTTTGGTAGAACAACAGTAGCAAAAACCATCGAGAGTAAAAACAAATGTACCGTTATATGAATTTTTCTTTTTTGTTTTTATTATAGCTTTGAATGCAATATTTTGTGCAAAAATTATTTTTTTATAAAATAAATTATTAAAATTATACTTCTTTTTAACAAATCTTAACAAGCGCGGACGTTTAAAATAAGTACAGCATATAACGAACTTTTCAGTTTAACGAACCGGCCTGACAATATAAAGGTTCGTTAAACCGCGAAACTACTGTATTAAGAATGCGCTAAAAATACGTAATTGGCAATACATTTTATTTACTGTTATTTTACTTCAGCACTTGTATTAATATTTTGTAACTTATGAAGCTTATCATAGAAAATTTAAGTATCAAAGTTGAAGTGATAGCCATAATATATGTGCATACATAGTGTTTGAAAACAATTAAAAATAGTTTAAAACTTTATTCTATAATGAGCAACCAATCAGAAAAACAAGCTAAATCCAACAATGTTATCAAGGAAAAAATAGCGAGTAAAGCAGGCAACAAATGTGCTTTGCCCCATTGTGGTATATCAAAAAGAAGCTCTTCTGACATAAAACTCTTTCGTTTTCCATATTCAAACACAACATTATTTGAAGAATGGTTAAAAAAGTGCAATTTTGATAAACAGTTTGTGGAAACAGCTCCTTTATTATTTTTGTGTCATAATCACTTCTCAGCAGAATGCATTGGAAAAAAATATAAAAGTGTTCGAAAAGGTATTTCTCGAGAACAGAGCAATAAAAAATATTAAACAAGTTATTATGGAACAGTGCGTAACATGTACTAAAGATACCATTTATTCGTTCTGGTTTGACGAAAAAAATGATTGTTACAACCACAGAATAGAAGTTCTAAATTTGCTTATACTTATATTACTAAGAAAACATTCCTCTTGGGAGAGGTACAAGTACAAACCATCCAATGCTGAAAAAGTTAAAATATTAAAACACTAACATGTACCTAATATGAAGTAAAAAATTTTATATAATACCTACATATGTATTTCTTTGATATTATTGGATTTTATTTTATATAATGTAAGTAGTGAAACACTGATATATACGTACATACGTATATGTGTATACCTACCTACTATTAAAAAGAGGATTATGAGTTCGGTGTGAATATACATATTTCGATTCATACAAAAACAAAATTGATATATTTGTCCTACAATAATAAAAGTAGTCATGTTGTTCTTCAATAGAGCTTGTTCATATAAATACATGGCACGTATGTAGAATATATTCAAATGTTTTTAAAAATATGTAGGCAAAAAAAACCTAAAAACAAAAACAAAGTAAATACATACACACATAGCAAGCATAACAAAGTATGAATTTGTGTTTGAGTCTCAAACTTTGAGAATATTAATTGTTTCTTTGTTGGATTTGCTCAGAGAACTGAGAGTAATATTTCTTCTCCCTTTTTACTTATCCCCCTCATCTGTTAGAATTTTACAATTTTTGTTCTTTGAAATGTTCAAGTGCAACATCTTTATAAATCTATAGTCTTTGATTAGGCGTTGTTTCTCGTTGTTGTTTATTAAAATATTTATTGTTGCCTCCATTTTTATAAAATCATCATGGTCTGGGTTTCCAGTAATAAATTTTAATGTTGACCCTAAGAAGTTTAAGGATCTTTTGTGGCGTTTATGTTCATTTAGTTGGTTTGCTAATATCTCAATTTTCTTTATCCAAAACAATTCTTGAGGGGTGGGCTTATACTCTCTTGTAACAATTTGTTTGTATGGTGATATTATTTTTGTTATGTTGGTTACGTGAAATAGAAATGAAAATTCGTTAAAAATGAGTACGTCATCTGTTCTAGTTATAATATATTTTTGTCCATTTAAGTTTTTAATTTCTGTGTCTCCCCTGATTTCTGATGTGACCGCTGCGAGTAATATTAGGTAGATGATCATCATGATTAACAGTATAATTTTTAATGTTGTCCTTATGTACAATCTTCCCCTTTGTAGTTAAGACAGTGTCCTCACGGTCTTCCTTTACAGTGTATTTAATATATCTGGCGTCTTTCTTTTTCCTCACTCTTTTATTTTAACTAATATTTGTTCATTTGGTGAAAATTTTCGGTGTTTTGTACCTTGATTCAATCTTTCGAGGGTTTTTTCTGATCCACTTTTTAATTTCTCATATATGTCTTTTTTATTATAATTAATCTTGTTAAACAAAATGTCAACTGGGTTTTGTCCTGTGACTGTGTGTATGGTGTTATTTAATTCTCTTATCGTTTTATATATTTCTTCGGCTATTGTTGTTTCGTTTTGTATTTTAAATATTCTTGCTGATTCGGAGATTGTGCTGTGAGCGCGTTCAACTTGTCCGTTAGAAGTCGATCAATAGACTGGAGTTTCTATCTTTTTCATTTCATATTTTTCACACATCATATTTACTGCTGGTGTATTTAGACAATTTTCATTATCAGTCATTAATCGTGTGCAGTTCGGAAAATTATTTGTGATAACTTCATCAATTTTCTCAGACATGCGTTCTCTCGAATCTATTTCTCTAAGGGTAATGTATTTTGAGAATTTATCGATAGTGACTAGAAATGTTTTTTTTATCATTAAAATAAATATCCATGTGTATGTATTTTCCGGGTTCTGTTGGTATGTCGGATTCTCCTACTGGTTCTCTTGTGGGGTTTCTTTCATATTTGCCATATAAACAGGGTGTACATCTTTTGTTAAAAGCCTTGCATTGTTGTTTTATTTCAGGCCAGTAATAATTTTCAAGTATCTCTTGAATGTTATTCTTATAACTCTGTGTGCTCTATTATGTATTTTTTCCACAATTTCGGTTTGTTTTTCTTCCTCTCGAACGTCGATTAGTTTTGTTGGTGCATACACAAAGTGTGTAGTGTTGAAGGTGTTTTTTATAATGGGGCTGAGTGCATAAATATCTTCTCTGGTGCTATGTATTGCAGTCGTTTTATTTGGCTGTAATATCTTTTTCAATTCTATGATCAAATTTTGTTCATTCGTAAAGCTTATCGTGTGTCTAACTCTGTTTGTAAATATTGTACGGGTTGGTATTTCATTTATTTTTTTATTTGGTACAAGTTCAATTTGAACGGCATATGCGTTGAAAGGTTGTTTCACTTGTTTGATAATTTCTGTATACGAGTTTTCGGCTGAATGAGTTGTATCAATTGATGATGTGTTTATACATTGTCTTGACAAAGCGTCAGCTACTACATTTTGGTGCCCTGGTTTGTATACCAGTTTTGCTCCAAAGTCTTCAATAATGGCTTTCCAGCGTTTTAGTTTTTGGTTAGGGTTTTTTTCAGATATAGCATGTGTTAGAGACTGGTGATCAGTATAAATAGTAAGGTCTGTTGTACCATAAATTTAATTCCTCAATTTTTGTAGTGCCCAAATAATGGCTAATAGTTCTTTCTCATTAGTGGAGTAATTTTCCTCCGTTCTACTAAGTGTTCCACTAAGAAAAAATATTGGTTTTTTCATTTGACTGAGCACTGCTCCAATAGCTATGTTGGATGCGTCTGTGGTCATCTCGAATGGTTTATTATAATTTGGTTGGAAAAGTTCAACCTGTTCTTTTAGACAATTTTTAAATTTTCTAAATGCCTGTATAGCGACCTCATCTAATTCTATTTTTGTTTTAGCACTTTTGTTTTTACCTATTTGTCCGTTGTCGCCTCGTAAGTGAATTGTTAAGGGCTTGGCTATACCAGCATATCCTTGTACAAATTTTCTGTAATATCCTGTCATACCCAGGAATCCTCTTAAGTCTTTTAGTGTTTGCGGGAGGGGGTATTTTTCGATTGCTTCTGCTTTTTGTGGATTAGTGGCGATTTTTTTGTGTTTAATTATGTGACCTAAATATTCAACTTCTGTTTGAAAGAATTTTGATTTTTCATCGGATACCTTTAGTGTTGCTCTATTTAGTGCATTGAATATAATCTCTATGTGTTCCATATGTTCTTCTGGTGATGATGAGTAGATCAAAACGTCATCTATATACACATATGCAAATTTTCCAATGTATTCTCTTAGGATATCGTCGACACATCTTTGAAATATGGATGGTGCGTTTTTCAAGCCGAATGGCATATGTATAAATTCGTATTTTCCACCGTTCACAAAAAAAGCAGTTTTTTCTCTATCTTCCTCTCTTATTCTAACTTGATGGAATCCTGATTCTAAATCTAAAGTCGTAAAATATTTTGCTTTTCCTAAATTCTGTATTGTCATGTTCACGTCAGGAATGATATATCTGTCGGTGATTGTATGTGAGTTTAATTTCGGTAGTCTATGACCATTCTTTTATTAGGTCGTCCGTATTCATCTACGCCTTTTTTCGGAACAGTCCATATTGGAGAATTGTAGGGACTATTACTTCTTTGGATGATTCCGTCCTTTATAAGTCTTTCTATTTCCCAATTTACGAAGTCGTTATCCGCTATGGGATATGGATATTGCTTCGTCCAAATGGGTTCGTCTGTTTTTGTTCTTATTGTAGCTTCTATCGTTGTTGTGAAAGGCAACGGTTCTATGCCATTGTTTTCTTTCATCAACATGTTAATTCTGTCCCTGTACAAGTCATTACCTATTGTATAGTTTATACTACTACTTTCTTCTCTCCTATCCACTGTGAATGTCATATTTCGTATATCTATTATGGCTTTTAGTGTAATTATTCCTTGTAGTCCTAATATTAAATCAGATCCTATTATATCATCTAATTCAAAATAATCTATATCCTCGCCAAGGAATTTAATACTTTGTTTAGTATTTACTATTGAAGTTCCATGCATTGATATAACTTCCATAGGCTTTATTTTTTCAATTTCATTAAACCTTAAGAATTTCTTTATACAGTGGACTCCCGATAATTCGTAATCGCAAGGGACCGACCATTTCTTACGAATTATACGATTTAGTTTCGATTTAACGAGGTTAAAACAAAATGAATGCGAATTAACGGGGTTTTTCGATTTATTTACTAAGACGATAAATTTTTAACTTTTTTGCATATAATGGCTTTTTATAACTTTTTTTCCGATAGTAATGGGCCACTAATCGGAATGTTAGACTGCCGGCATTGTGTAAACCATAAAACTAAAGACTTTTCAAGCTCTGGATATTCCAGTAGTTTTTCCCGCTTTAGCTTACTGCTAAATAAATTCTCTTTTTTGAAGGATTGAAGTAAGAGCTAATGGAGAAATTTTAAATCGCTTAGCAACGTCTATTTTTTTCTCTCCATTGTCAATGCCAGCAAAAATTTGTTGTTTTTGTAACACCGACAGAGTTTTGTGCGTGCGCTTTGACATTTTTCTTTGTTATTCATGCAACAAACTTATCTTAAGAAAATAAACACAGGCACAAACAAAAAATGATTATTTCCATGTTTCTATTGTTTTTATTACGAATTATAAGTGGTAGTAAGAAAAATATTACGATTTATAAGAGGTAAAGAAGGTTTTACATATATGAAAAAATTACGAATTAGCGAGGGGACCAAAATGTATAGAAATTTTACGAATTAACGAGATTTTTTCAAGGGACCGACTGTTTATTACGAATTATCGGGAATTACGATATATCGGGGTACGAATTATCGCGATTTGACTGTATAATTATGGCTTGCTCCTGTATCTAGTAATACATTATATATTTTTTCACCGTCATTCATTTGTATATGGGGCAACCCGTTTATTAGTTTAAATGCTTAACAACTAACTTATTCACAGTACCTGTTTCTACTATAGTGCTGCTGTTGTCGTCTTCTTTAGCGATGATGTTGTTATTTCTCATGTATTTAGTTTGTTGGAAGGATCCGCTTTGTGGCCTTTCTCTTTTCCATGATTGATTATGGTGATGATTGTTGAATGGGTTGAATCGTGTTGGTTGATGATGGATGGTATTCCCTGAACTTATGTCCATTGGTTCTGGACGAGGTTGATGACTGTTGTATCTTTGTGGCTGGTGTTGTCGTGTACCTTCCATTTGTCTTTGTTGATGTCTTGGAGTTCGATGGTGGCGGTTATTCGGTGGCCTTGGTTGTTGACTGCGTTGTTCGTTGTTGAATGACCTTTGGAACTTTGTATCGTGAGACAACCTCAAGTTTTGATGTCGGTTGTCATGTTCAATTGTCCTTGCAATTGTATAAGCATGTTCTAAGTCATGGGGTGCATTGCCGTAGAGGGTTGACTGAATAAAGGTGCTGTTCACTCCATCTATGAAAATGCGGACTGAGTCTTCTTCGGCTTGTGCTATCATGGCTCTAGTTACAGCTTCAATATGGCCGGACATTGATATTTTTGAAATGATGAGGTTTAAACATCTATTAATCTCATCGTGAAATTCTGCTAAAGTTTTCCTTCCCTGGTGGCACCTTTTCATCTCATCTTGTAGCACATACAAGGGTCGAGTGTCTGCATAGGTTTTATCAAGTCTGTCGCGGATAGCATAGAAGTTGAATGTTGTACCATGGTTAGCTAAGATCTGTGCTGCACTTCCTTGAATTTTCGTTTTCACGATTTGTAATACTTGAGCATATATCGGTTCCCCGCTTAGGCTGGATATAGTCTCCATCATTCTTGAAGCGTCCTCTCTCCATATTCTGTACTTATTTATATCACCATCAAATATTGGTAATGATTTGCAAACGTCCAGTTTTACTTGGTTTTCGTTTGTTATTATTGGTTCGATTGTTGCCCTTTGATTTATTGGAACAACTTCAATACGTTGAGCTTACCGGATTTGGTCTTCTAGATTTTGCACCTGCCTCTGGTGTTCTGTTTTCATACTTTCGATGGTGGCTTGCATAGCTGCCATTTGTTGTATTAATATATTAATATCAATATTTTGTGTCATTATGGATAGGTATTCTTCGCTAATTATTTCCAGTGGTCTGTTTAGATCGAATGTTGTTCCACGTCTTTTATGTGTGTTCATTTATTTTAAAAGTAGTTTTTTTTCACTTCGTTTTTTTCCACCTATATCTTCTTATGAAGATTGTTTCACTTTCCTTCTATGAAGGATTTTTTATGTCCTTACTGCGACAAGGAAAAACTTAAAATTTTTGGTCCGCTCACTTGAAGGATAAAAAAGAATTATCCTCCTGGCAGGATCGCCAATTAATATTTCCAATCTTTAAGTAAATAAAAAATTATTTTTTTAACGCGTATGCGTTTATTTTCCTTTTTTATTATTTTTTTGGAATTAAAAATACTTCGACGTCTATGCGTCTCTACAACTTATTTTTAATTTTTATAGAATTAAAAATATCACGACGTCTATGCGTCTACATTACTAATTTTTAACTTTTATAGAATTAATAATATCACGACGTCTATGCGTCTACATTACTTATTTTTAACTTTTATAGAATTAAAAATATCACGACGTCTATGCGTCTACATTACTTATTTTTAACTGCTTCTTCATATGTAAGTTAGTTTCTTAAATACTAAAATTACTCTTAGTGTTACTTTGTTCTTTCAATACAAAGAGCATTGGTTTTAATATTATAATATTATTTTTATCTTTTACAATATTTTATTGATGTTCTTAGTCTAATATTTAATCCGTATTTTATCTTAATATAATTGCTTGTATTTGTTTACATATATGATTTATGGCCTAACCTTTACTTATCATAAAATGTCTTAATTCCTATTTTCGTTATTGAACATGCTTCATGCAGAAACATGTTTGTTATTTTCTTTATCACTACAATAGCATGTGTTATCATCTATTAGTTCTTATTTTCAACGTTAAAGATGTTTCATGCAGAAACATGTTTATTGTTTTCCTTATCTACGTCATACTTCTATATTTCTTTAGTTGAAACAAAGAAGATTGGTTTGTGTATGTATGTATGTTAGTGACGTTAACTCGCGCGAGTTGACGACTTTAGGTAGAATACTCATTCAAACACACACACACACACAATGATCATGCATCGTCATGATACAAAAAACACATTTGCTAGGAGATAATAAAATACAAACATTGCATTGTAATTAATTTTATGGATATGTAATTGTAAATACTTTCTCTAAAATATAATAACATTACGAAATTGTAAGATAAGAAATAAACCATGTTTAGTCTTGTTTAACTAACAAATAAGTTACCTATAAAACAAAGATATGTTTTATTACCTAAAAAACAAAGATATGTTTATTCTAATACCTAAATATAAGCAACAAAGATATGTTCATTCTAATACCTAAATATAAGAAACAAAGAAACAAAGATATGTTTTATTCTAATACTTATATGTAAGAAACAAAGAAACAAAGATATGTATTTTTTAGTATATAAGAAAGATATTTCAAAATTGTAATTCAGTTTATAATTAGCATAAGAACTAAGATTAACTCATCCGAGTTAAGAAAATAAATATTTTTTTAATTCAAAAAGAAAGTGTAAAACTTTAATTGGCGATCCTGCCAGGAGTGACATATATTTTGTTACTTCAGAGAGCGGACCATCGTGATATCTTTGTCGCAGCAAGGACATAAAAAAATCCTTCATAGAAGGAAAGTAAAAAATCTTCATAAGAAGATATAAGTAAAAAATCTTCATAAGAAGATAAAAGTAAAAAATCTTCATAAGAAGATGAAAGAAAAAAATCTTCATAAGAAGATACAAGTAAAAAATCTTCATAAGAAGATATAAAAGAAAAAATCCAAGAAAAAAAAAGCCACACAAAATAAAAATAACTTATATATTATAGTGACAAAAAACAAAAAAAGTGTTAGTAAATAAAAAACTTTATGACGAAAATAGAAACAGCTTTCGACTACAAACGTCCTTTGGAAAATTTGGAAGACGAAGAAATGGCTAACAACAGTGTGGAAATCAGCATGCTTGTCCAACAAATGACAACTCTACAAGCCACTATGCAAAGTATGATGCAGGGACACGCAGCGGAAGTAAACGCATTGAAATTAGAAATACAACAAATGAGAAACAACCCCCAGGTAAATCCTCAATGGAACCATCCACAACCTGCACCCCAGGAAGAACTTTCGATACAAATAACAAATGTCAACAACGTAAAATTAGATGTCTTCAAATCACTCCCGATATTTGATGGTGATATTACAAAATATAGAGTGTGGAGAGAAGATACATCTCGGATGATGCATAGTATAGAACCACAAAAAAACACCAGTATCTACTCCCAAGCGTTACAAATTGTGAAGACGAAAATACAAGGAGCAGCCGCTCAAGTTTTAGCAAATCACGGTACAATCTTCAATTTTGAGGCCATCAGAGCAAGGCTAGACTACACGTACGCCGATACTCGACCTCTATATGTCTTGCAAGATGAGATGCTACCAAGGAAGAAAAACATTGGAAGAATTTCATGATGAAATAAACAAATGCTTAAGTCTAATAATTTCAAAAATCACAATGTCCAGATATGGAACAGAAGCCGTTAATGCCATGACAGAACAGGCAAAACAAGACTCTATTCGAGTGTTCACATCTGGAGTCAATAATACATTTGTACAGTCCACTTTATACGCAAATGCCCCAGTGGATTTGGAACACGCATATTCTATTGCCCGCACAATAGAACATGATAGCAAGCATTAAAACTTAAAACTAACATACAATACGGGACACACATGAAAAATACAATTAGGCGAGCCACGATTCGAGAGACAACAGTTCCAACCAAATCGAAAAAATCCTCGACCATACTTCAGCAACCAACGACCTCAGGGATTCAACCCACAGCAAAATATCATTAACCACCAACCTCGACCAGAACCGATGGACACTAGTTCAGGCAACACTGCTCAACGACAGCCCACACGTTTCAACAATACTTACCAACAACACAACAACAAATCATGGAAGCAACAAGTAAAGCCCAGCGGAAACACAAGATGACACCGATAGTTTAATTGTAGAAACAGGTACAGTAAATAAATTAATTGTTAAGAGTTTAAACTACGGAATGGGTTGCCCCATATCACAATGTCTGATGAAGAAAGAACATATAATGTATTAATAGACACTGGAGCAACCCATAACTATATATAAAAATCATTAGAATTAAATTTAAGAAAAAAGGTAAATCCTATTGAAGTTATGTCGATTCACGGAACTTCTATAATAAATTCAAAACAAACCATTAAATTTCTTGATAAAGACATAGACTTTTTCGAGTTAGATGATATAAAACAAAGCGACTTAATATTAGGATGGCAGGGAATAGTTGCCCTAAATGCCGTGGTAAATATACAGAACTTGACGCTCACAATAAATAAAAACGAAATTAGCAAAGTTTATTATTTTATAGGAAATGAAATATATAAAGAAAGAATAGATTTTCTAATGAGGGATAACAATGGTATAGGACCTTTACCCTTTACAACAATGATTGAAGCCACTATTAGGACTAAGACAAATGAACCCATTTGGACGAAGCAATACCCATATTCTACAGCGGATAACGACTTCGTAAATAAATAAATTGAAAGATTTTTACATGAAGGAATAATTCAACGTAGTAATAGCCTATACAATTCACCCATCTGGACTGTTCCTAAAAAAGGAGTAGACGAGACAGGACGACCGAAAAGACGAATGGTTGTAGATTTTTCAAAATTAAATGCAAGTACTATAACTGACAGATATATTATCCCAGATGTCAATATGACTATACAAAATTTGGGTAAAGCCAAATATCTCACAACCCTAGACTTGGAATCAGGCTTCCACCAAATAAAAATTAAGAGGGAAGATAGAGAAAAGACAGCCTTTTGCATAAACGGTCGCAAGTACGAATTTGTGCGTATGCCATTCGGACTAAAAAACGCCCCTTCAATATTTCAAAGATGTGTCGACGATATCCTAAGAGAATATATTGGGAAGTTTGCTTATGTCTACATTGATGATGTACTCATATACTCTTCAACACCAGAAGAACATATGGAACACATTCAAATCATATTTAATGCTTTAAATCAGGCAACACTCAGGGTATCTAATGAAAAATCCAAGTTTTTCCAAACAGAGGTCGAATACTTGGGTCACATTATTAAACATAATAAAATTGCTACAAATCCAGAAAAGGTTGAAACAATAGATAAATATCCTTTACCCCAAACACTCAAAGACTTAAGAGGTTTTTTGGGTATGACATGTTATTATAGAAAATTTATACAAGGATATGCCTGCATAGCTCAGCCCCTTACAGTTCATTTACGAGGAGATAATGGACAAATTGGAAAGAACAAAAGTGCTACAACAAAAACACATTTAGATGAAGCTGCCATAGAAGCATTTAACAAAATAAAATAACGTTTAAAAGAACAAGTTGAACTTTTTCAACCTAACTATGATAAGCCATTTGAACTGACTAACGATGCATCTAACATAGCTATTGGAGCCGTACTTAGTCAAATGAAGAAACCAATTTTTTTCCTCAGCGGAACTGTGAGCAAAACTGAAGAAAATTACAGCACCAACGAAAAAGAGTTACTAGCGATAATTTGGGCATTGCAAAAACTGAGAAATTATATTTATGGCACAACAGACCTCACCATTTATATAGACCACCAATCCTTAACACACGCAATATCTGAAAAAACCCCAAATTCGAAACTGAAACGTTGGAAATCAATAATCGAGGATTTTGGAGCAAAATTAGTATACAAACCAGGAAACCAAAAGGTAGTAGCTGATGCACTATCAAGACAACAGATTAATGCCTCATCTATAGACACTGTACATTCTGCTGAAAGCTCACATAACGAAGTTATAAAAAGTGTAACACGTCCATTCAACGCTTATGCACTACAAATAGAACTGGTACCAAATACTAAACTAAAAGAAACACGAACACGTACAATTTTTCCAAATAGGATTAGACATACAATAAATTTTACAAACGAACAAGAATTGATACAAGAATCAAAAAAGGTTTTACAACCACGAAAAACTACTGCCATTCATACTACAATGGAAAATATTTTTAAATTTGGAACAATTATAAGGAACACATTTAATGACGTAAGATTCGTATATACACAAAGAAAATTAATTGATATTCAAAATATTGATAAACAGATGGAAATAGTAAAAAAGATTCACGAAAGAGCCCATCGAGGTTATAAAAATAATATAAGGGAAATACTCGAAACACACTACTGGCCAAAAATTGAACAACATTGTAAAGCATACAATAAAAAATGCAGCCCATGTCTTTTTGGTAGATACGAAAGAAACCCGACAAGAGAACCATTGAAAGATTCAGACATACCAACAGAGCCAGGTGAATATATACACATGGACATTTATTTCAACGAAGGGAAAACATTTTTAGTTGCCATTGATAAATTTTCAAAGTATATAACTCTGATAGAACTTGATTCAAGAGAAAATATCAGTAATAAAATTGAAGAATTGCTTACAAACAATTACCCGAACTGCACACGACTAATGACAGATAATGAAAAATGCCTCAATACAGCAGCAGTAGAAATGATGTGTATAAGATATGGTATAACAAAAATTAAAACACCAGTATATATATCAACATCGAATGGACATATTGAAAGAGCTCATAGTACAATATCAGAACTAGCCAGGATTTTTAAAACACAAAACGAGACAACGATAGCAGATGAAATTTATAAAACGGTACGGGAAATAAATAATACAATTCATACAGTAACTGGTTTAAAACCCAAAGACATTTTGTTTAATAAGATAAAATACGAAAAAAGTGACATATATGAAAAATTAAAACAAGCATCGAAAAACACACTACGAAGACTAAATCAAGGCACAAGACACCGAACTTTCTCTGCAAATGAACAAATTTTAGTGAAAATAAAAGGATTAAGAAAAAAGAACGACGCAAGATACATCAAATACATTGTAAAAGAAGACCGTGACGACACTGTCTTAACCACGAGGGGAGTAATTGTTCATAAAGATAACATTAGTAACGTATACTGACGAAGTTAGGATAGACAATAATACTTATAGGAATGTACATGACAGACAAGCATGATGAAGATTTTGAGATAATGAAAATATTAATGTCGGACCGTAACAACGCGTTTAATAATATTGACTCACTAAAAAAATTAATCATACCATATGAAGAACATCCTATACGTTAAATTTTTTATACATTAATTTTCATAATTATAATACTCAGCACAATTTACATAGGACTCAAAATATTCAAGTATGTACTAATATATAAAAGGAAACAAGCAGAACAAAATTTTAGAATTTATTATAACCAACAAGTTGAAAGAATTAATAGAGTTAGGGACGCTCTCGTTTAACCCAGGGGAGAGTTAACGACTTTAGGTAGAATACTCATTCAAACACACACACACAATGATCATGCATCGTCATGATACA
>OY776281.1:16463829-16471329 GCA_963675445.1 Linnaemya vulpina
TAGGTTTGGCCATTTAAATTACAACGGGCTGAACGAACTCAGTAAAGCAGGTGGTGTGTCAGGGATATACTGTTACGGGAACAGGAAACCATGCAAAACATGTATGATGTGTAAAATACATGTACTACCATTTCCGAAGAAGAGCGAAAGCGTATCAGAAAATTTATTGGACTTGATACACTCGGATGTGTGTGGACCATTTAGAGTTCCATCTGTTGGTGGAGCAAAATATTTTATATCTTTTATTGACGACAAGTCACGAAGAATCTTTATTTATTTCATGAAAGCAAAGAGCGAAGCATTAGAGAAATTTAAACAGTTTAAACTGCAAGTTGAAAACGAAACCGGGCGTAGAATTGTAAAATTACGGACCGACAATGGTAAAGAGTATGTTAACAGTGATTTCGAAAAAATTTTGCAACAACAAGGAATACAACACAATTTAACAGTAGCATATTCACCGCAACAAAATGGCGTGGCTGAGCGCTGCAACAGAACTCTTATTGAGATGGGTCGTTCTATGATGTTTCATTCTGCAGTACAGCAAAATTTGTGGGCTGAAGCTGTAAACACAGCATCATACATACGGAACAGATGCCCTACAAAGATTAATGGTGTCAAAACACCGTTTGAGGTATGGTATGGTAAAAAACCTTTTGTCAAACACTTTCGCACGTTTGGTTGTTTAGCGGTTGCATTAAACAAGACAAAAAGATCAAAATTTGAGCCAAAAGGTGAACAATTGATAATGGTAGGCTATTCGACTGTAGCAAAGGCGTATAGATTGTTCGACAAGAGAACTCAGCGAGTTGTTGAAAAAAGAGATGTTTTGTTTGATGAAAAAGTTTTTTGTAAGAATACTGATGAAGATAAGACTGATGTAGATCAGCAGTCATTTATAGAAGACAATTATTTAATAATGTACAAAGAGGGTGACAAGGATGCTGCAGATCAACATAATAGAGAAAGTGCAGAGAATATTGATAACAAGGACGCTGAAGGTCAACATGTTAGGGAAAGCGCAGAGAGTATTGATAATACAGATAATGTTTTTCATACAGGAAGCGAAAATATTGAAGATGAAGAATTTAACACAGCTGATGAAGATAGTCAAAATGAACTAGAGCAAGACGTTGAACAAATCCCTAAAGTAATTGGAAGAGGTAGGCCGAAAATTGTAAGAAGCGGAAAGCCTGGAAGACCACGAAAACAATTTCATGTTTTAAACAGTTTGATAGAAATTAAAATACCTCAAACTCTAGAACAGGCAATTCTAAGTAATAAAAAGAAATTGTGGCTGGAGGCAATGAGAGCAGAATTTGATTCCCTTGAAAAGAATAACACATGGTCATTGTCAGATTTACCTGATGGCCATAACGCAATATCATGCAAATGGGTATATTCTTTGAAAAGAGACAAACAAGGTAATATTGAGCGTTACAAAGCTCGTTTAGTGGCTAAGGGTTGCAGCCAGCAATACGGGATTAATTATATGGAAACATTCTCACCTGTTGCTAGATACTCTACCATAAGAGTTTTATTGGCATTATCTGTTGAATATCAAATGCACCTTCACCAAATTGATATAAAAACAGCTTACCTGAATAGCGAATTACATGATGAAATTTATATAAAGCAACCACAATGTTTCAAAAACGAAAAATATCCCAATAAAGTTTTACGCCTTAATAAGGCAATATATGGCCTTAAGCAATCAGGAAGGGAGTGGAATTCAAAATTAGACATGGTTTTAAAGAAATATGGTTTTCAACCAACTGAAGCTGACCCTTGTTTATATAAAAAGGAAGTTAAGGGTAATTTAATATTGGTAGCTGTATATGTAGACGACATCATTATTGGATGTGCAGATGAGCAAATTGTATTGCAGGTAAAAAAGCAATTATGCAGAGAGTTTGATGTATCCGATAAAGGACCATTACAACATTTCTTGGGTATTGAAATTGATCGGAGTGATAAGACAGGAGCAATAAAGTTTGGCCAGAAGAACTACATTCAAAATATGTTAGAGAAATATGGTATGAGTGATTGTAGAAAAGTTGCAATACCACTTGATGCAGGTCATCAAACACATTGCACAAATAAATGCGAAAAGATTGATCAGCATGAATATCAGTCGATGATTGGAGCATTGATTTATCTGGCTATAACCACTAGACCAGATATTTTGCACTCTGTGTCGAAATTAGCTAAGCATAATTGTGATCCTCACCGTGAGCACTTGCAGGCAGTAAAGCATGTAATGAGGTACTTAGCCGGTACTGCAGATTATAAATTGCATTATACTGCTATTAGAAACTGTTCAATATCAGGTTACGTAGATGCTGACTGGGGTGGTGATATATCTGATCGGAAGTCATATACTGGGTTTGCATTTTTTATTGGCAACTGTTTGGTGTCATGGGAGTCTAGAAAACAGAATTCTGTTGCATTAAGCAGCACCGAAGCTGAATATATGGCTGCATCAGAAGCGGCAAAAGAGGCGATATACCTTCAAAGGTTACTATTAGAGCTTGGTTTTAGTAAAGATGAGCCAGTAACTTTGTACATTGACAACCAAGGAGCGCAAAAACTTGCGACTAATCCTGTATACCACAGACGAAGTAAACATATAGATATAAAATACCATCATATATGAGAAGTTGTTCAAGAAAACAAGATTATTTTAAAATATTGCCCAACGAACAATATGACAGCAGATATTTTAACTAAGAATTTGTGTAAAATTAAACATAGTAACTGTATGAATTTAATGAATATTAATTGAAATAATGTAAGGATACATCCACGTTGAGGGGGCGTGTTGAAAACATAGCAGCCAGAGACAATGTGTATGTGTCAACATATGTACATATTATATTGACGTTTGTACTTTTTAATTTTTTCATTCAATAAAAACCTTTTAAACAATAAAGAACATTCACTAAAAACCTTTTAAACAATAATAATAATAATAATAATAATTATTATTATTATTATTATTATTATTATTATTATTATTATTATTAAAATTATTATTATTATTATTATAATTATTATTATTATTATTATTATTATTATTATTATTATTATTATTATTATTATTATTATTATTATTATTATTGTTATTATTATTATTATTATTATTATTATAATTATTATTATAATTATTATTATTATTATTATAATTATTATTATAATAATAATTATTATATTATTATAATTATAATTATTATTATTATTATTATTATTATTATTATTATAATTATTATTATTATTATTATTATTATTATTATTATTATTGTATATATATTTAGTTTAATCGTTGACCTGTTGTATTATAATAATCTTCTTGTTTTATCGTTCGGCTATAGGTCAGGTTTTTAAAAAATCAATAAACACTAAATATTTTTTGATTATTTAATCTTTATTTAATGTTATTTTTCCCAATATTTCGAATAGCTTCGCTATTCATCTTCAGGGGAACACTGTTGGGTACCAAACAATATATGATAAACATTAAAATTAATTTTTAATTATTTCTAATAAATTTACAATTACATACATGTAAATTAAAAATTAAATAAAATTATATTGAATTAACATATTTTCAATATGTCGATCGTATGTAGTCCTTAGCTGCGAAAACTGATTTGTTTATGTTGTTTTTTGTGTTTGTTTAACACACTTCTGTAAATTTGAGCGCATTTCTCTGTGTCTTGTTTATAGTTAAGTCTTTTCTCTGCAGGAACGTCAATTATGTGTAACATCTCTAAAGTAAATCTCCTGGTATAATGGTTTTCTTGTTGTAATATTTTTACATTCTCAAAATTTGGCACATGATTTTCCTTTGCACAGTGGGCCGCAAGTGCAGTTTTTTGTTCCATGGGTTTGTTTTTCATTCTTATATCTGATTTATGAGATGTTAGTCTGGTCTTCAGTTTATTTTTAGTTGTTCCTACGTATTTCTTATTGCATGTGCCTGAGCCGTCACCGTTGCAGTTAATACTATATATAACGTTGCATTTGTCCTCTTTCTTTAATTTAGTCTTTGTGTTACTATATAGGCTCTGCATAGTATTATTCGTCTTAAATGCCAGTTGATATTTTTCAATGTCATATAGATCTGAGTTTTTTAACCTTTCAGAAAAACCTTTTATATATGTTAGTCCTTTATAATACTTTGTATTAGTCTCTCTTCTTATTGTTGTGTCCTTCTTTTTATATGTTAAATTGTTTATAATTGTTTTCGGAAAATCGTTCATGTCTAAGATTTCTTTTATTTTCCGTAAATTTTCTTCATGATACCTATCGTCACTAATGGTGAGTACTCGTCTGATGAAATTACTTGCTGTGTTTATTATAATTCTTCTGGGATGTTTTGAATGGAAATTAATCAGACGACCGGATGCAGTGGGTTTTTGATACCAGTTGACTGTCATCATATTTTGGTGTCTACTAACAATTGCATCTAAATATGGTAATTTACTATCTTTTTCCGTTTCCACTGTAAATTGTATTTGTGGGTTAAACGTATTTAAAACATTTAGAACTTCATCTGCCGTATCCTTATTTATGATAGCAAATATGTCATCTACGTATTTTGTTAATAATCTGGGTTTTATTTTTAATTTTGTTAGGGATTGATCCAGTAACTCCTCCATAACAATATCGGAAACAACTGGTGATACTGGTGATCCCATCGGCATTCCCTTACATTGTCCGTAAATTCGTTCCTCATATTTAAAATAACGGCTGTCTTTGATGCAAAACTTTAGTAACTCCATGAAAAGGTATTTTGGTATTTTTGTGTGTTGTTGTAATATGTCCCACTTAGTTTCTATTATTTGTAGTGCTAAATTTATAGGTATGCTCGGAAATAGCGATACTACGTCATATGATACCATAATTTCATTATTGTCTAATCTCGTATTATTTACTTTTGATTTAAATTCTACTGCGTCTCTTACATTGTAAGTTGAGTTTCTGGTTAAATTTTTTTTTAAAATATGAACTAAATATTTGCAAAGTTCATATGATGGTGCATTTTGTGACGAACAAATTGGTCTTAAAGGCATTCCTATTTTGTGTACTTTCGGTAACCCATATATTCTGGGTGCTATAGACGTACTTGTTTTTAATTTATTTTTCTCCGTAGATGTTATGATATTTAAATTATATAATTTGTCTACTAAAGTATTATTTTTTGTCTGTAATGTTGATGTTGGATCTCTTTTTAGACGTCTATAAGTACACATGTCATTTAAAATTCGAGTCATTTATTCTTTATAATCATTTCTTGTCATTACTACAGTTTTGTTTCCTTTGTCAGAATTTAATACTAACACATCTTCATTTTCCTTTAAAAATTGACGCGTCTGACCCACTGTATTCAATATATATTTATCTCTTTGGTTTGTTTTTATTCTGTTCAAATGATCGTCTATAAGCGATGTTAATTTAATTCTACCGTTCTCTTGTTTTTCGCTGTCGCTTATTGTTTGTATGCAATCCTCTCCCTCAGCTATACATTTAAAAAGCGGGAATGTACTCTTTGTACTTGGAAGTGCAAACTTGGGACCTAAAGAGAGTAGCCACTGTATATTTGTTGGTACTTGTTTTTCTGTGTTGTTGATAAACCATTCGTTCTGCTTTGTTATATTTAGTTTTGAAAAAGCTTTATTTTTCAAATTATTAAATTTATTTATGTGTATAGTTTTTTGTGTCCTATTTAGCTTGTCATATAAAATATTTTCACTTTCAAAGAATAATGTCCTGTCCTCTTCGTCCAGTAGGGAATCAACTTTCGCAGTTAAGATGTTTTTCTGTTTCTTATGTATATTAAGTAATTGGTGTTTTTGTTGTATTAATAAATTTAATAATTTTATATGAAAATTGTAGATATTTTTAACTAATATTCTATGTACGTTTGGATGTATTTTATTATTTACCATGTATATTGTGTAAACATTTTTGGTGATGTTATTTATAAAATTTGGTATAATACCTGAACGTTTGCATTTTAACAAGAAAGATGTCGATGATTTTGGTTTTGCTAACGTTTTGTTGTTTTTGGTGTACTTTCTAACAGTGTTGATGGTGTTTTTGTTATACTTTATTTTTATTTTACGATATAAATCTTTAAAGGAAAATGAAGATTTGTTAGTATTAAATTCTGACAAAGGAAACAAAACTGTAGTAATGACAAGAAATGTTTATAAAGAAAAAATGACTCGAATTTTAAATGACATGTGTACTTATAGACGTCTAAAAAGAGATCCAACATCAACATTACAGACAAAAAATAATACTTTAGTAGACAAATTATATAATTTAAATATCATAACATCTACGGAGAAAAATAAATTAAAAACAAGTACGTCTATAGCACCCAGAATATATGGGTTACCGAAAGTACACAAAATAGGAATGCCTTTAAGACCAATTTGTTCGTCACAAAATGCACCATCATATGAACTTTGCAAATATTTAGTTCATATTTTAAAAAATTTCACCAGAAACTCAACTTACAATGTAAGAGACGCAGTAGAATTTAAATCAAAAGTAAATAATAAGAGATTAGACAATAATGAAATTATGGTATCATATGACGTAGTATCGCTATTTCCGAGCATACCTATAAATTTAGCACTACAAATAATAGAAAATAAGTGGGACATATTACAACAACACACAAAAATACCAAAATACCTTTTCATGGAGTTACTAAAGTTTTGCATCAAAGACAGCCGTTATTTTAAATATGAGGAACGAATTTACGGACAATGTAAGGGAATGCCGATGGGATCACCAGTATCACCAGTTGTTTCCGATATTGTTATGGAGGAGTTACTGGATCAATCCCTTACAAAATTAAAAATAAAACCCAGATTATTAACAAAATACGTAGATGACATATTTGCTATCATAAATAAGGATACGGCAGATGAAGTTCTAAATGTTTTAAATACGTTTAACCCACAAATACAATTTACAGTGGAAACGGAAAAAGATAGTAAATTACCATATTTAGATGCAATTGTTAGTAGACACCAAAATATGATGACAGTCAACTGGTATCAAAAACCCACTGCATCCGGTCGTCTGATTAATTTCCATTCAAAACATCCCAGAAGAATTATAATAAACACAGCAAGTAATTTCATCAGACGAGTACTCACCATTAGTGACGATAGGTATCATGAAGAAAATTTACGGAAAATAAAAGAAATCTTAGACATGAACGATTTTCCGAAAACAATTATAAACAATTTAACATATAAAAAGAAGGACACAACAATAAGAAGAGAGACTAATACAAAGTATTATAAAGGACTAACATATATAAAAGGTTTTTCTGAAAGGTTAAAAAACTCAGATCTATATGACATTGAAAAATATCAACTGGCATTTAAGACGAATAATACTATGCAGAGCCTATATAGTAACACAAAGACTAAATTAAAGAAAGAGGACAAATGCAACGTTATATATAGTATTAAC
>OY776281.1:16476329-16481329 GCA_963675445.1 Linnaemya vulpina
TGGTGGAGCGAGGAAATTGCTGAGCTAAGGGCTAATTGCCTACGGTGCAGGCGCCGGTACACAAGAGCAAAACGACATGGAACTGCGAACGCGGAGGAGCAAGCGTATAAAAACGCTCGAACTGCTCTTCGGAAAGCCATTGCGGACAACAAGCGCAGGTTATGGGAGGAATTGAGAGCCGACATCAACCAGAACCCCTGGGGGCTGGGCTATAAAGTTGTCATGCGGAAAAGAGGGCCTCTGACAGAAATGGATGAGGAAACAATGAAAAACATTGTGACAACTCTGTTCCCAACCCACGAAATCCGCAGTGAAGAGACCTTCAGCGGCGATGACCAAGTCACCGAATTCACAATAGAGGAACTTCAAATTGCAGCGTCAAGCCTTAAAAATAATAAGGCTCCCGGCCCTGATGGAGTACCAGCGGAAGTAATGAAGGAAATCGCGAGCAAACGCCCTGAAATACTCCTCAGAATGTATAATAGCTGCCTGAGAGAGGGTACGTTTCCTAGAGTGTGGAAAAGGCAACGGCTGGTACTGATAGACAAGGGCAAAGGGGATACAACGTCGCCATCTTCGTATAGGCCCCTGTGCATGCTCGACACGGCAGGAAAGCTTTACGAGAAGCTGATAAAGCCACGCTTGCAAAGGAGCCTCCAATTAAATGGAGGACTTTCGGATCGACAGCATGGCTTTCGCTCCGGAAGATCGACTATAGGAGCCCTACGAGAAGTAACTGACACCGTTTATACTACACAGCGAAGGAACCACTACAGTAGG
Organism: Linnaemya vulpina; assembly: GCA_963675445.1. NCBI lineage: Eukaryota > Metazoa > Arthropoda > Insecta > Diptera > Tachinidae > Linnaemya > Linnaemya vulpina. The sequence continues at coordinate 16,477,110 of OY776281.1, forward strand.
CCAGTAGTTCTGTTGGCGACACTGGACGTTAAGAACGCCTTTAACAGCCTGAGATGGTGCGATGTCATGCATGCCTTGGGCCAGAAATTCGCCATACCACAGTACCTTAGAAGAGTAATAAACGATTACCTTAAGGAAAGAGTGCTTATCTACAACACAAGCAATGGGATACGAAGAGTCAACGTGACGTCGGGAGCGGCACAAGGCTCCATATTGGGCCCGGACTTATGGAACATTACATACGACGAGATACTGCGCATTGAAATGCCACCAGATGCATTTCTAGTTGGCTATGCGGACGACATAGCCGCAGTCATCACGGCAAGAGATGTGAGTGAAGCAGAACGCAGACTCAGACAAGTCATGATCAGAGCCAGGACATGGTTAAACGAGCACAGACTACAGCTGGCGATGCAGAAGACGGAGCTTCTGCTGCTCACTACACGCCAAATACCAACAGAGGTGAACATGAGGATAGAGGATGAGGTTATACGCACGAAAGCATACATCGAGTATCTGGGCGTTCGGCTGGATTCAAAGCTCACATACGCGGAGCAGCTGAAACAAGCAACGACGAAGGCAGCGAAAGTAACGGCACAGCTTAGCAGACTAATGGCGAACACTGGAGGACCAATTTCCAGCAAACGCAGGCTTCTTATGGAGGTAAACAACAGCATACTTCTCTACGGATGTGAAGTATGGGCTGACACGCTAAAAGTGAAGCAGAGGGCTAAGAGTCTGCTGGCCGCGCAGAGGACAGCCGCACTTCGGGTATCATCCGCATATCGTACGGTATCAGGGCCCGCTGTGTTGGTAATAGCCAGCATGATCCCCATAGATCTACTGGCACTGGAGCGCAAGCGAATATGGGAGATGAAATCGAACTATTCAGGACCATCAGAGAACGCGAGAGAAAGTACTATTTTTGAGTGGAACAGACAGTGGAACGTGGCAACGTGTGGAAGATGGACGGCAAGACTTATCCCGGACATTAGCAGATGGATAAACAGGAAATGCGGCGAGCTAAATTATTACCTAACCCAGCTGCTATCTGGCCACGGTTACTTCCGCAAATATCTTCAGAGAATGGGCAAATGCAACACGGTCTTTTGTGTGTATGAGGGCACAGAGGTTGCTGACGATGCGGAGCATACGTTCTTTGCCTGTACGCGCTGGGCGACCGAACGAGAAACGCTGAAGGAACAAGTAGGCCAATTCACTGCCGAGAACTTGATAGAAAAGATGACCACTGATCAGACCCACTGGAACGCCGTGGCTAACTACTGCGAACGGATCCTACGGGCTAAGAAGATAGATCTGGATGATGTGATCAATGTGGAGAGGGCTACCTTTGCCAATGCGGAACCTGGACGCAGGACAACGGAGAATACGGCCTAATGCCGAAAATGGGACCACCCCGAAGTAATGCTGACGCGGTTCCGGGGTGGATTTGTTCCCAGACGAGGAAAGAAGGCGGGTTTTTGGTCGGTATGCCAATGGCGAATCCGACATATCACGATTGGCGACGGCCATCGTGAAGGCATAAAGCCTTTTCCCACCTTATCCGCAAAAAAAAAAAAAGAAAAAAAAAAAAAAAAATTAGTATTATAATTATTATTATAATAATTATAATTATTATCATAATTATAATTATAATTATAATTATAATTATAATTATAATTATAATTATTATTATTATTATTATTATTATTATTATTATAATTATTATTATTAGTATTATTATTATTATTATTATAATAATTATTATTATTATAATTATAATTATAATAATAGTAATAATAATAATAATTATTATTATTATTATTATTATTATTATAATTATTATTATTATTATTATTATAATTATTATTATTATTATTATTATAATTATTATTATTATTATTATTATTATTATTATTATTAATATTATTATTATTATTATTATTATTATTATTATTATAATTATTAGTATTATAATTATTATTATAATAACAATAATTATTATTATTATTATAATTATTATTATTATTATTATTATTATTATTATTATTATTATTATTATTATTATAATTATTATTATTATTATTATTATTATTATTACTATTATTATTATTATTATTATTATTATTATAATTATTATTATTATTATTATTATTATTATTATTATTATAATTATTATTATTATTATTATTATTATTATTATTATTATTATTATTATTATTTGAGTAGTCATTGTGAACGGACGTGCTTTTCAAACTGCGCTTAGAAAATTGTCGAATTATTTACTAAATAATCATCAATTGCTGATAAAGTCACCATTTATTTAACCAATTACATTGAAGAAAAAATAAAGTATATTTCGCTAATTAGTTTAAAGTATAACAAGTGGAAATAAATCAACATTTGCATAATAATTAAAAGATACCAAAAAAATCTTGAAAAGGATTAAAAAAAAACTATACATTTGCTCACATAAAATATACAAAGTTTAAACCCTCTTCTCTTGTGTTAAAGAGTCTTTATTTTCTGCCATTCGAACAAAAAAAAAAAAAATAAAGTAACAAATATGAGTAAATCTCAGGACTACCTCTCATATACGAGTACCAATTGTTTCACATGTAAAAAAACTTTACCTATATCAGGTGAATTCATTAAATGTAATAACTGTGCTAATAAATACCATTTCTCACCGTGCGCTACACTTTCTGAGTCGACATATAATGGTATGACAATAGAAAAGAAACTAGCATGGAAATGCAAAAATTGCAGAGAAGAACGTAGTAGAACCAAATCGCTTAACCTCCCACAAGAAAACATACAGAGTGGATCACAAAAAAACTCAAACAGTGACCAACATTTAACAGAACAGACTGAAAAGGATCGAAATGGAAATATAGAAAAAGATGTCAACAGCAATGTGTCCGAACTCAAAGCGGACTTTCTTAAATTTAAATGTGGAATCACAAACGATTTGAGTGATATAAAAGCCAGCATAATGCAGGTAAACACGAATATAAATAATGCAAACAATACAGTAAAAGAAGAGATGTCTAAAGCATTTTTAAACCTTACTGAAGCAATGGCAAATATTGCATTGCAAGTCAGTGACCTCGCCAATGATAATAAAGAGAAAGAAATACGCATACAGAAAATGGAAAAAAGAGTAAATTACCTTGAGCAACAACTTATAAGTAAGAACATAGAGATCAAGAATGCTAATGATAACGATATGACCACAACAGAAATAATAAAAACAATAGCGTCTTCGGTAAGTGTTGACATTAAAGAGTCCGATATAGCAAATGCGTATAAGCTGAAAAAACAAAATAAGATCATAGTTGAGTTTTGCTCCATAAACAAGAAAAAAGAGCTGATGGCAAAAGTTCGTGGACATAAGGTTAGAGGAGATCTCTTTAAAAATACTTCTGAAAAAGCAAATATAAATAATGAGAATGTAACAAACAATAACAATAACATCATATATATAAACGATCAGCTGACTTCTGAAAATCGCCGTCTTCTATGGATAGCAAAAACTAAAGCTAGAGACTCTGGTTGGAAATATGTTTGGGTCAAAGATGGAAACATATATGCAAAGAAAAATGAAGATGCTAACTTATTCCAAATCCATAGTATTAATGATGTAGAAATTTTCAATAATTGATGAAAAATAAACAAGTTAATTAATTATACCCAAAGCGTAATAAAAATTTTTAACATTAGATAATAAAAGATATATGAAAATGAATAATTTAACATTTGAAACGAATGAAAGTTTCCGACAAATCAAAACACAACTAATAAGTTATCCTTTTTCCAATATATATTTAAATATTCGTTCTATGCGTACTAACTTTAACTCTTTTTTGGCAACAATCGGAAATGTGATTGAACAAATAAAAATAATTGTAGTAGTGGAAACTAATATAACCGATGACGAATGCTCGTTCTACGGAATAAATGGTTTTGATAATATATTCATGAATAGAAAAGATAGAAGCGGAGGTGGAATAGCAGTATATTTTAAAAGTAACATACCGTTCACTAATTTAAGTATGAATACAAATTATTTTGAGTCGATGTGCATAACCTTTGAAATGTCTGAGAACGTTACAATTTTTGCAGTATACAGACCTCCATCCCTGAACGTGAATAATTTTATAAAGGAGCTGGATGAAATGTTACAAAAACTGAAGAAGCAAAAAACGCTTATTGTACTT
>OY776281.1:16488829-16496329 GCA_963675445.1 Linnaemya vulpina
AATCCCTAAAGTAATTGGAAGAGGTAGGCCGAAAATTGTAAGAAGCGGAAGGCCTGGAAGACCACGAAAATAATTTCATGTTTTAAACAGTTTGATAGAAATTAAAATACCTCAAACTCTAGAACAGGCAATTCTAAGTAATGAAAAGAAATTGTGGCTGGCGGCAATGAGAGCAGAATTTGATTCCCTTGAAAAGAATAACACATGGTCATTGTCAGATCTACCTGATGGCCATAACGCAATATCATGCAAATGGGTATATTCTTTGAAAAGAGACAAACAAGGTAATATTGAGCGTTACAAAGCTCGTTTAGTGGCTAAGGGTTGCAGCCAGCAATACGGGATTAATTATATGGAAACATTCTCACCTGTTGCTAGACACTCTACCATAAGAGTTTTATTGGCATTATCTGTTGAATATCAAATGCACCTTCACCAAATTGATATAAAAACAGCTTACCTGAATAGCGAATTACATGATGAAATTTATATAAAGCAACCACAATGTTTCAAAAACGAAAAATATCCCAATAAAGTTTTACGCCTTAATAAGGCAATATATGGCCTTAAGCAATCAGGAAGGGAGTGGAATTCAAAATTGGACATGGTTTTAAAGAAATATGGTTTTCAACCAACTGAAGCTGACCCTTGTTTATATAAAAAGGAAGTTAAGGGTAATTTAATATTGGTAGCTGTATATGTAGACGACATCATTATTGGATGTGCAGATGAGCAAATTGTATTGCAGGTAAAAAAGCAATTATGCAGAGAGTTTGATGTATCCGATAAAGGACCATTACAACATTTCTTGGGTATTGAAATTGATCGGAGTGATAAGACAGGAGCAATAAAGTTTGGCCAGAAGAACTACATTCAAAATATGTTAGAGAAATATGGTATGAGTGATTGTAGAAAAGTTGCAATACCACTTGATGCAGGTCATCAAACACATTGCACAGATAAATGCGAAAAGATTGATCAGCATGAATATCAGTTGATGATTGGAGCATTGATTTATCTGGCTATAACCACTAGACCAGATATTTTGCACTCTGTGTCGAAATTAGCTAAGCATAATTGTAATTCTCACCGTGAGCACTTGCAGGCAGTAAAGCATGTAATGAGGTAGTTAGCCGGTACTGCAGTTTATAAATTGCATTATACTGCTATTGGAAACTGTTCAATATCAGGTTACGTAGATGCTGACTGGGGTGGTGATATATCTGATCGGAAGTCATATACTGGGTTTGCATTTTTTGTTGGCAACTGTTTGGTGTCATGGGAGTCTAGAAAACAGAATTCTGTTGCATTAAGCAGCACCGAAGCTGAATATATGGCTGCATCAGAAGCGGCAAAAGAGGCGATATAACTTCAAAGGTTACTATTAGAGCTTGGTTTTAGTAAAGATGAGCCAGTAACTTTGTACATTGACAACCAAGGAGCGCAAAAACTTGCGACTAATCCTGTATACCACAGACGAAGTAAACATATAGATATAAAATACCATCATATACGAGAAGTTGTTCAAGAAAACAAGATTATTTTAAAATATTGCCCAACGAACAATATGACAGCAGATATTTTAACTAAGAATTTGTGTAAAATTAAACATAGTAACTGTATGAATTTAATGAATATTAATTGAAATAATGTAAGGATACATCCACGTTGAGGGGGCGTGTTGAAAACATAGCAGCCAGACAACGTGTATGTGTCAACATATGTACATATTATATTGACGTTTGTATTTTTTATTTTTTCATTCAATAAAAACCTTTTAAACAATAAAGAACATTCACTAAAAACCTTTTAAACAATAATTATAATAATAATAATAATTATTATAATAATAATTATAATAATAATAATAATAATAATAATAAAAATAATAATAATAATAATAATAATAATAATAATAATAATAATAATAATAATAATAATAATCTTAATAATAATAATAATTATAATAATAATAATAATAATAATAATAATAATAATAATAATAATAATAATAATAAAAATTATAATTATAATAATAATAATAATAATTATTTTAATAATAATAATAATAATAATAATAATTATTATAATAATAATTATAATAATAATAATAATAATAATAATAATAATAATAATTATAATAATAATAATAATAATAATAATAATTATAATTATAATAATTATAATAATAATAATAATAATAATAATAATAATAATAATAATTATAATAATAATAATAATAATAATAATAATAATAATAATAATAATAATAATAATAATAATTATAATAATTATAATAATAATAATAATAATAATAATAATAATAATAATAATAATAATAATAATTATAATAATAATAATAATAATTATAATAATAATAATATAAATAATAATAATAATAATAATAATAATAATAATAATAATAATCTTAATAATAATAATAATTATAATAATAATAATAATAATAATAATAATAATTTTTTTTTTTTTTTTTTTTTTTTGGGTGCAAGGTGGGAAAAAACTTTATGCTTGATACGCGGATCGTCATCCACGCCGTATGCCGGACTCCGTTCTAACGGTTACCGGCTAAAAACCCGCCTTGTCGCTCTTTGGGATATGTTGCCCACCTGGGAACTGTCTTAACATTACTTCCAGGTGGCTCCCGATGTTTGGTGTGTTCCACCACTTCCTCTTGTATTGCCTGCGTCCAGGCCCCCTATTTTATACCAATTTAAATTTTATGGTATTTTAAGCTGCATCTAGATCCAGTTTTTTTGAGCGGAGAACGTGCTCAATATATCCTGCAATTGCCTTCCAGTTTTCGTCACTGCTTATCATCTTATCGACGATATTTTCGACCTTTAGTTCGGACGTTAGGTTTTCTATTCTTCTGCGGCTCTCATTCCAGCGGCAGCATTTGAAGAAAGTGTGTTCGGCGTCGTCTATTACTTCCTTTTCCTCGTAAATGCAGAAGGGTGTGCTACATTTGCCCATTTTGTGCAGGTACTTCCGGAAATATCCGTGCCCGGATAACATCTGTGTTATGTAATAGTTTACTTCCCCGCTTTGCCGTTCTGTCCATTTTTTAATATTGGGAATTAGTTTGAAAGTCCACCTGCCGGGAGTGTCGTTTTCCCATCGCGTTTTCCATTTCACTATAGTTTGCTGTTTAACGGCTTCTATTTCTTCCTCTGGTTGGGGGTTGTTTACTTTGGCATTGTATATATTCAACCGTTCAGCTGCATGCAGATCTATAGGCTTCATTCCTGCTATAACCAGAACTGCGGATGCGGATACGGTGCGATATGCTGACGTGACCCGTAGCGCTGCTACCCTTTGCACGGCCAGGAGTTTTTTCGCTCTGCTTTTGGTGCTTAATGTTTCAGCCCATATTTCGCATCCGTATAAGAGGATGCTATTTGCTGTCTCCATTAGTAGCTTACGTTTTTTTGGGAGTGGTCCCCCGATGTTTGCCATTAATCGGCTGAGCTGCATTGTTGTCTTTGCGGCTTTTTGTGTTGCGTACTGGATCTGATTTGAGTAGGTCAGCTTTGGGTCCAGTCTTACTCCGAGATACTTGACCATTTTTTTAGTGGGTAGTAATATATCACCTATGTGCATTTCCATCTCGACTGGTATTTGTCGCCTGGTAAGTAACAACAACTCTGTTTTATGCATTGCAAGCTGTAGGCCATGTGAATCTAGCCAGTTTTTGGTTCTTATCATCACTTGACTCAATTTGCGTTGAGCGTCCTCGGTGTTTCTTGCTGTGATGACAGCTGCTATGTCATCGGCGTACCCCACAAGATATGTGTCTTGCGGCATTTCTTGCTTGAGTATTTCATCATAGGTGGCATTCCACAGGGAGGGTCCCAGAATGGAGCCCTGCGCTGCCCCTGAAGTAACCTGTATTTTCTTCCTTCCTGCGCTCGTGTTGTATATGAGTATTCTGTCCTTCAGATAGTTACCAATCATTCTTGTAAGATATTCTGGTAACTGGAAATTTCTCTTGAGGGCGTATAAAACATCAGACCACCTGAGGCTATTAAAACCGTTTTTTACGTCTAGAGTTGCCAGTAGAACTATTGGTCTAGAGTAGTGATTTCTTTGTTGAGCGGCGTTGACTGCATCTACTACGTCTTTTAGGGCGCCTACTGTGGATTTTCCTGATCGGAATCCATGTTGTCTCCTGGAGAGATTTCCACCTGCAATGATAGCTTCTTCAAGCCGAGGTTTTATCAGTCTCTCAAACAACTTGCCTGCCGTATCCAGCATACAGAGTGGTCTATATGAAGATGGCGATTCAGGGTCCCCTTTCCCTTTGCTGATCAGTACCAGACTTTGTTTTTTCCAAGCGTTTGGAAAAACACCTTCTCTTAAACAGCTGTTATACATTTCCAATAACAGTCTGGGTTTGTTGTTTGCAATCTCTTTGATTATTTCAGCTGGTATTCCGTCAGGTCCGGGCGCTTTCTTATTCTGAAGGCCACGAGCGGCTGTTTTGATTTCTTCCAGTGTAAAGGGGGGGAGTTTGTAATTATTCCAGTTTCCTCTTCTTCTTCTCTCCCTTCATGTTTTGGGAAGAGCGTTTCGACGATGTTTAGCATGGTTTCTTCATCCATTTCGCTCACTGTATTTGTCATTCCTAATTTTTTCATAACAATTTTATAGCCGAGACCCCAGGGGTTTCGGTTTATGTCATCTCTCAGTTCCTCCCACTTCTCTCTTTTGCTGCTGTTTATCGCATTCCGGAGTTGTTTCTTGGCCTCTTTATAGTTCATGTGGTCAATCTCTGCTGTTCCTCTTCGCTTAGCTCTTGTGTATTTTCGCCTTTGTCGAATGCAATTTCGTCGGAGTTCATCTATCGAGTGGTTCCACCAGTACACTGCAGCTTTGTTTTTTGGCCTCTTCATCTTCGGCATTGCTTTATTGCATCCCTTCGTGATTATGTTCATAACTTGTCTGACGATAGTGTTTGCATCTCCATATATTTCTGTTGCTTCTGTTTGCCTATTGATTTCTGCCAGGAGGGCTAAGGAGTCTAGTTTATTTACATTCCACTTACGGGTGGATGCGTTTGCTTTTCTTGCTAAAGTACTATCGCTGCAATTGAGGGAGAGAGATATGTACTGATGGTCGCTGGCTGTGTATGTTTCAAGGACGTTCCAGCTTTCTATTCTGCTTGCTGCGCTCTCAGATACCAGAGTTATGTCGGGAATGGTGCCATTGCACCCGGGACGTCTGAAGGTGGGTACATTTCCTCTGTTAGCAATGATCAGCCCAGTTCTAGCTAGCATTTCTAACACTCGTCTTCCTCTCGAATTGGTTGTTTGCATTCCCCATTCTACGGCTTGTGAATTGAAGTCTCCCGCCACTACGAGGTGTCCGGCGAACTCTCGTGCAGTGTCTTCTATACCATCAAGCTTCTCTTGGAAGTCAGCTGTGCTATCGCTGGGTGTGAGGTAGCAGCTAATTATTGTAACGTTTTCGAATTGTATCCATACGAACCCGTTTCCTCTTCCATTTTTGTTTGGTTTTACATTTCCATTGGCTGAGATCCATATTGCGGCTGTTTTTGATTCATCTTCGAACCATAGTCCAGTACTCATCTGGCAGTACTGCTCACTTATGAGTACGATATCTGCTTTTTGTTCTATGGCTATTTGCGGTAGTAGAGCATGTGCCACTTTTCCTCGATGCATGTTTGCTTGTAATATTTTCACTGCGCCTTTGATTTATTTACTTTACAACTTCTTGAGCCTGGCAGGTGATTTGCCATACTCTTTTTTTCTTCGGAGCAAATGCAGCACTTTGGTGGTCTTTTGCATTCTTTCAGTTTGTGACCCTTCTCTCCGCACCTGATGCATAATCCCATACCTTTCCTATCAGGACCCTTACATTCCCACTGCATGTGACCATTTGCAAAGCATCGGAAGCAGCGTTTTGTTTCCTCGAGGTATCTTATTCGGCAGTTTGTTACTGCGATTTTTATCCTCCTGGTCTTCAGAAGATTATTCGCAACTGATGTTGGTAGGCAGACAAAGGCCTTCCTTTGTTCTCTACTATTTATGGCTGTTAGGCGAACGGTTATGTCCTCTTCCGCTGCATTTGTTTCCTTACGTACTGCAGCAATAACCTCTTCTTCTGTAGATAGGGAATCAAGGTCCTGAATCTCTATTGTGACTTTGGGCCTCAAGTCTTGCACTGTGGCTGCTTCTTTGAGAGTTCCTTTGATAGAATTATAAAACTCGTCTTTCTTACCTCCTCTTCCCATTAAAAGCAGTATTGCTCCGGTTTTTGTCTTCCGTATGGATTGTACTGCTACGTCTTGCTTCTCCGGTTTCACATTTTGCCTGATACTCGTTAGTACGTCCGCATAGCTATGGGCTTCTTGTGGCTTTATTATAACGGCTGCAGGCCGCTCTCTAGGCTTCTTCTGTTGTGACTTTTTTCTATGCTCTTTACTCTTATTCTATTCTACACTTTTGGGTGTATTAGTATCTTCTGTGTTGTTGTGCAGTTTTGATACTTTGTTCCTGTCATCTGCTGTCTTCTTTTGCTTCTTTCCAGGGTTGGATTCTGCTGGGCTAGAAGCATTGCGCTTATTTTGGGGTGTTGGAGGTAATGGCGTCGTATTGATGCCGCTCACGCCTGACTTGCGGATGATTTCCTCTTGCCTTGGCTGTGATCTGCTTTTTTCTCTGTCTCTTTCCGCATTTTTCCAGTTTCTGCGGTAGTCTGTAATTACATCCATAAGTTCCTCTAACTCTGACACTCCATTTTGGACATCCATGCTGATGTTTCTTTGTTTGGTCATTGCCAGACGCATTCTTTGGAGTACCTTTTTAAATTTCCCAAAGGCTTCTTCTTCAGACAGCCGCATTTTCACTATAAATTCCTGTCTAGGTGAGCTGTGTTTCACTGTGGGTTGGTCTGGCGTGCTTATTCCCATAGTACTTTTTTCTTGAGGAGTATCAAGAATATCCTCTTCGACTCGTATGGAAGAGGGTATTCGACTTACGGGAGATCGTCTAGTTTTTGTGCTGCTGTTGAAGATCGTATCAGTTTCTCTACGCTCTTTATTTTTTGGTGTATCAAGATTTGACATTTTGTGCTAAAAGGGTCCCACCTTGAAGTCGTTATCTGTACCCGTTTGTGTAGTCGCCCTTTTGATGATCTCGAGGGTCCCTTTGCATGCAGTGAGGTCCTCGCGAGGGTTGACATAAGTCCTTATGGGAGCATATGTTCAGTGCCAGATCGAGCATTAATTAGGATATCGAATCAACTAAACCTACACGGCCAACTTAATGGCTACGAGATACAGAGCGTTTTCCAAGTCCTTGCCAAGGTTTTAACGGGACGGAAGGCAGGTGTGACATTTGCCTGAAAGCCGTTTCTACAGGGTTTCACCCCTGTATATTAAGGTAACAGAATGCCCCACATGTCGGCCCAAATTCATCAAATTCCAGTTCGTTGTTTAAATCATGTTTCCGTGTCATC